>MJUT01010771.1:671229-699553 GCA_002080005.1 Gigantidas platifrons | reverse complement strand
AAAAAAAAAAAAAAAAATTATTATGCATCCCACTTTCGGCTATCCTTTTCAACTCCTAAACAATTATTTCGTGTTCCAAAATCTTTTGTAGCCTCGAGCATAGGAATATGATTTTCTAAATCTTCACTTTTCGCTGCAAGAATGCTTAATGTTTTGAACCGATTTTTTTTAATGGAATAATTTTAATAGTAAATTTCACAGGCACTTGGGTCCAGGATTTTAAAAAAAATAAAAATAAGTTATCTAGAGTGTATGTTTTATTTTAAAGCCCCTTGACATGTTTTATTACTATTTTAGGCCATATTGACATTTTCCAAAAAAAAAAANTAGCCTCGAGCATAGGAATATGATTTTCTAAATCTTCACTTTTCGCTGCAAGAATGCTTAATGTTTTGAACCGATTTTTTTTAAATCCTGGAACAATTGTGGACCCAAGTGCCTGTGGTAAATTTCACATTTTAATGTAAAAGTTACTTTAAATAATTCATCTGAATATTTGTTTTCAGATAAACTAATGAATTCAATGCTTACCTTCATGTTATATCAGTACAATATATGACCAGAGACATATTATTTTATATGTTTCTGATATTAACGGGTTATCGAAAGCTAGATCATAATTAATTTAAATTACAGATTCTAGTAATCGAACCTGATTATGACTGGTATGTTGCAGAGTTCCGGAGAAAATATAGGTACCAGTCGAAAAGTAATTACAGAGTTATCGAACCTAATTATGACCGTAATAGTTGCATATGAATCACATATGTCCATAAAATATATATTTTTCTGAATTTCTTATGCCATGATAACGAAAGTTGTCTTTTGTTGAGTTTCTTCTGTTATGCCTTGATAATTTCTGACAAAATCTCGCTATGGCAAATCTGTATGTATTTCAAACTACCATATATTACAAGTATTCGGAATATCACAACATTATCCTTGTTAACAGAAAGATTAGTACAATTACCGAAGACCCGGGACTTTAGATATATCTTCACCATCGTCTAAAACTGTTGTCATACCATCGGCAAGAGATCTAGAGATTTGAAATCCATTCGTCAGTAAGTGTATTGCAGGTTGAAAGAGTTGTTTCCATGGTAATCTTCCATATATTTGATGTGCTTTCCAGTATGCAGCAATTTCTCCTGGTACACCAATATTTCTGGGATCTTGTAACAGTTACATTATCAAAAATGGATTCAGATTTCAAAATATAATAAAGTTTCAATTCATATTTGCATGACCGCATCATTTCACTAATAAGGAAAGCTTTGGCCCATAAGACTTGTTTAACACTGCCACTTCTTTAGTCAAGTGCCTGTACCAGCCAGGAAAGTGGACGGTCATGTATAAGAGAGATTGAGAATAGATTTTGTCTCTGTTTTTACAATTTTCTATAAATTTCAGAACTATTTCGACAGTGTTGGCTTTTTTCCATTTCATTCCATTCCGATATACCGATTTTGTATATTACTTATTTGCATAAAATGTCTTTAATTTTTCTTACAGCTATGTTAATTATACGAGGCAATGCTATTTAAACCTATCTAGTATTGGCCGTACCGGTAGTATCATTACAACAACCTGGGCATGGTACCCACCGCTGACAAATCATTATTAAACAACATATTAAGAATAAACTGGTAGAACGTGCTAAAGTGGGTCACGGGTCACTGTGAGTAGCATGTGTAGTCACGTGACTTGTCTCATTGGTAATCGGGCGGCTGTATCGAGAAACAGATACGGTGTTGAAAAAACTGTTGATACTCATAAAATATTGATAAATGCAATAACATTTTATGTTTGTATTCAAACTGCAAATCCTATATTCATTGTACATCAAAACTGCATCGGGTATTTGCCAGACATATAAAATAAAACAGTAATTGAAGTTGCATTGTACTACGAAAGGGAATGGATTGACCATTCTGATACACATATCATAGTGTAGCGTAAGCTGAAACATTTATCAATAAATAAACCATACTGTAAGTCTTTACTCCTTACGCATTACTAAAAAGATAACTATAATTAAAAGAAGATATTACCAGATAAATTAGATACATGATGGATCAGTGTTTGTGGTGGAGACGTCAGTGGAACTGTCTCTCTGCCATTTATTGTTAATGTCTTCTTCCTCTTTGAATCATAAATAACCATAAAACAACCTAAAAGAAACTTAGTTTTGAAACAGAGCTTATACACGTTTTATAATAATAATAAGAATTTGAATAGGAGATTTTAATGGCAAATTCCATATGTGACATGTAGGATTTCGCGTTTTCAAGAGAGTGGATCCTTCCAGCTGTACCCCTTAACTATGGCTGGTAGATTGAGAATTTTGCATAGAGTAGTAACCAATCAAATCAGACGATACAAACAAATTGCATTACTTTACAACCATAAAGAAACAGTTCATTTATATGTCCTTTGTGAGTAAACCATGCACTATGCAGGCTTCCAAAACTAATTTGATATGAAATAGTAACCTGATGAAAAACGAATACAAAAATGGATACAGAACTTATTATTCTATAGCTTGATACACCTACCTCCACCTATCCCCATACTTTGTGGATTCATGACACCATTACACAACAACGTGGCAATAGCAGCATCTACAGCAGAACCTCCATCTTCTAGAACATCTCTGAACAATAACAAATGACGTAGATTAAAATATTAAAACACCATTATCATATTTAGACTCAAATTTAGGTTCATTAGTTTCCTGTTAGCACTAATCCTCTATCAACCGAGAGATATATACTACATTTGCAGATGCTGCTGGAATGTAGCTACATAAAAATGGAAAGTTCACAATCGAAAGTTTGAAATCATCTCTTTTGTCTACGCATAAAGGAATAAGTCGGTGAATAGAATAGCACGTTGGTACCCATAACAATGCCGACTGTCTTTTTAAATACAATAAGAGTTTGAAGATGCCAAAGGGGTAATCACAATCCGTATATCGAAGAAGAATAGACAACACAATGGCCAAAAGAAAAATTACAAAGGACAAACAACGATCTACAAAAAATACATATAAAACTAAAGATCGAGTAACACGAACCCCACTAAACACCGGGGATGAACTCAGGTACTCTGGAAGTGTAAGCAGCTCCTGCTCCGCTAGTGACACCCATCGTGTTAATCTAGTTACGTTATAATTATATAATACCTCTCAACATTGATGTCATTGCACTGGTAGTTAAGCGATGGCGGTATCTATTATCACGTGATTTACGTTATTATACTTACTGTTGTTACAGTTGTGTAGTGATGCAGGCATTGAAAATCATCAACATTTAATCGACAAACATACTGTTAAATTGTTGTTCTACTCCTACTAAATACTGACAGCCTTCAACAAGTTAAAGATGGTGTCGGAAATTGTTCTACTTCTACCAAATACTGACGGCCTTCAACAAGTTAAAGAGTATGTCAGAGATTGTACGACTTCTACCAAATACTGACCGCCTTCAACAAGTTAAAGAATATGTCAGAGATTGTACGACTTCTACCAAATACTGACCGCCTTCAACAAGTTGAAGATTATGTCAGAGGTTGTACTACTTCTACCAAATACTGACCGCCTTCAACAAGTTAAAGATTATGTCAGAGATTGTACGACTTCTACCAAATACTGACCGCCTTCAACAAGTTGAAGATTATGTCAGAGATTGTACTACTTCTACCAAATACTGACTGCCTTCAACAAGTTAAAGATTATGTCAGAGGTTGTACTACTTCTACCAAATACTTACCACCTTCAACAAGTTGAAGATTATGTCAGAGATTGTACTACTTCTACCAAATACTGACCTCCTTCAACAAGTTGAAGAGTATGCTAGAGATTGTACTACTTCTACCAAATACTGACCGCCCTCAACAAGTTGAAGAGTATGCTAGAGATTGTACTACTTCTACCAAATACTGACCGCCCTCAACAAGTTCAAGATTATGTCAGAGATTATACTACTACTACCAAATACTGACCGCCTTCAACAAGTTAAAGATTGTGTCAGAGGTTGTTCTACTTCTACCAAATACTGACTGCCTTCAACAAGTTGAAGATTATGTCAGAGGTTGTTCTACTTCTACCAAAGACTGACTGCCTTCAACAAGTTGAAGATTATGGCAGAGATTGTACTATTTCTACCAAATACTGACCTCCTTCAACAAGTTGAAGATTATGTAAGAGATTGTACTACTTCTACCAAATACTGACCGCCCTCGACTAGCTGAAGATTATGTCAGAGGTTGTACTACTTCTACCTAATACTGACCGCCCTCGACTAGCAGAAGATTATGTCAGAGGTTGTACTACTTCTACCTAATACTGACCGCCCTCGACTAGCTGAAGATTATGTAAGAGATTGTACTACTTCTACCAAATACTGACCGCCTTCAACAAGTTGAAGATTATGTCAGAGGTTGTACTACTTCTACCAAATACTGACCTCCTTCAACAAGTTGAAGATTATGTCAGAGATTGGTCTACTTCTACCAAATGCTGACCGCCTTCAACAAGTTAAAGATTATGTCAGAGGTTACAAATGGCAATTGAAAAAAGGTTAAAACTATTTATAGGTTTCATACATATTAACATTTGATAGAGGATACAGCAGTCTTGATTGTTACAACCGCGCGACTCAAAGAAGTCGGTTCACATTAGCTATTGTACGTCTTTGAATTTGGTATTTATAATGTCATTTTGTTTGGTGCTAAAATTTATAGTTTTATACTAATTCTGTGATAAACATTAAATTACTTACCTTCCAATTCTAGAACAAACTTCATGATCTGTAACTACAGCTCCTGTTTTCACCGTATTTGACAATTTTGAACTATTTGAGAGAATTGCTGAAATAATTTACATATATACTACAATATCTTTATGAGGTCTCCATTGTTTAATCATCCATAACATTCTTATTGTTTTATAATGAACACACCCATGACAGTGGTTGTACGATTATTTAGACAAGCAATCTTTAGATTTTGGCCCTTTGGTTTTATTGCCCCAAAACACTATTAAATTATTTAGCTGTCCAATCTTTTGATTCTGTACGTAGCTGATGAGGGTTATTTCAGAAACTAAATTTGATATCTACATTTTCATTATTATCACCGCGCCGACATCTCTGCTGGTTGAATATTAGTCCGTGGGTGGGTAGCATCCACCCAGTAGTCAGTGTTCATTCACGTGGTTTATTTTTATATACATGTATTTACTACTGACATTTCTAGTTGTTCCTAAATAGTTTGTTTTCACCAGAACATAGGTTATTCTGTTTAAAGCCTAGATGACCTTATTTGATTTTGTCTAACCTGTTTAGGGCCTTCGGTTTTATAGGTTATTCTGTTTAAAGCCTAGATGACCTTATTTGATTTTGTCTAACCTGTTTAGGGCCTTCGGTTTTATAGGTTATTCTGTTTAAAGCCTAGATGACCTTATTTGATTTTGTCTAACCTGTTTAGGGCCTTCGGTTTTATTCATTATTGCTCCAAAACACTTCTAAATTATTTAGCTTTCCAATCTTTCGATTTTGAACGTCACATGATGAAGGTTATTCCACGTTAGATTTTGAGCGTCACATGATGAAGGTTATTCCACGTTAGATTTTGAGTGTCACATGATGAAGGTTATTCCACGTTAGATTTTCAACGTCACATGATGAAGGTTATTCCAGAAATGCGTCGTGTGCGCTAACTTGGATATCTACGTTTTTATTAGCACATATGTAGCATTGTTCGGTCAAACGATATGGGGATCAGTAGACGGATCCTTTGGCGCCCTCTTAAAATTAGTTTTAATAGTTTTTATTGAAATTATCCTCATAAGCTTGAAATTCGGAACAAATATATAGATTGTATGAAACTTTAATTTAATCTATATACCGGTATATTAAAACAAAACTTGAATCGTTGTAATAGTGTACAAGGCACTAACCATTACGTTGCATTCATGATAGACTAAATCGGTGAAATACATGCGTATTTGAGTTACAAATTATTGTGTAGTAGAATGTCCCTGTGGTGAATATATTTAACCACTTAATTAACTACAACTAAGACTATATTTTTTATGTGAGTTTTCCTTTGTGCAATGGTGAAAACATCTCGTGTTGCCCATTGTGAAAAAGGGAAATACCACTTCTTGACCTCTATGAAAAGGTGTGATATCTCCTGTTTCCTTCTGTGAAAAGAGGGGGTGAGTATCTCCTTCTTCCTTCTTTGAAAAGCGGAAGATATCTTGTGTTTCTTCTCTGATATATGTATTTAACTTTTCGTGATTTTATATCGACAAAGGCGTGTCATCCATTGAGGCAGCTCAAGCAACTAAGATATAACTAAATCGTATAACCACAAACTCTGGGTATTGATGCAAACACTTGCAAGAAAGCCATCAGAGAACAGAGAGAGGATAACGCTTTTCGTAAATTATGGGGAAAATTGAGGCATTATCGGATTCTGTTGATGTATTGATCGAAAAACCAAGAGCGGCACGAAGAACAAATATATAGATTGTATGAAAGACTATATAGATTGTATATCGGTCCACTGCTGTAGAAATCGGTGACACGGCTATGCAGTACTTTAAAGTGAATGTTTTCTTCCCATTCATTGACCGCTGTCTTATGCAATTAGACCAACGCTTTCCAGCTGACAAAACAGACATGTTCCTACCATCTAAACTTATGACTGTGACTATTGCAACAATGAATGACACCAGCAGAAATTGCGAGAGTCTTTGGCTGGTAGTGTCGACCTACACCAAAATGCTACTTTTCAACAGGAAATCTACCTCTGGAGTACGTCCTGTAAAGATCTTAAAGAGAAGCTATCCTCCCTATCAGATGCTTTCATTTTGGCCGACCCGGATTATTTCCCAAACATTCGCGAAATCTTCCACATTCCACTAACCATGCCAATAGGATCCGTACCATGTGAACAGTCTTTTTCTCCTTTGAGGCATCTAAAGCAATGGAACAGAACAACAATGGTCTAAGACAGACTATACGGACTAGCATTATTGCACATTCACAGAGACGTAAATGTTGACAGGGTCAAAATACTAGACAAATTCGATACGGGTAATTGAAGAATTGGCGCTCTGTCAATTACTTTGCTGGGCGGTTAAGAACGAAATATTACGATAATAGAGATGACTTCAATTTTCACATTGTGAAGTTTCCATTTCTATGTAGCAACATTCCAGTAGCACCTGCATATGAAGTATATATCTCTCAGTTTATACGATATTCCAGAGCTTGTGGGTCATATCAGGATTTACTTGATAAATGGTTGCTGCCAACAAGGAAGCTACTGAAGCAAGGGTTCCTCTTGGTTAAGTTGAAGTCATCACTTCGAAAGTTTTACGGTCACCGACATGACTTGGTTGACCGTTAAGGAATATCTGTGTCATAAATGACCACGGATATGTTCCACTTGTCGTAAGCACCTACCGATCCTTTCCTCATTCATGACTTATCACCGGTTTGTAACTAGATTAACACGACGGGTGTCAGTAGTGAAACAGGAACTGCTTACCCTTCCGGAGCACCTGAGTTCAACCCCGGTTTTAATGGGTTCGTGCTATTTAGTCTATTTATGTTTTGTAGATCGTTGTTTGTCCTTTTGTATTTTTTTCTTGTGGCCATTGTGTTGTCTGTTCTTCTTTGATATACGAATTCTGATGACCTCTTTGGTATCTTCAAACTCTTCTGACATCTATATGTATGTAGTATTATGTGCAGACAGAAAATTTTCAAACATGGTTTTAAAGTTTGATTAGTGTATTTGTTATGTCTTTGCTCGTGACATTTGAACATTAATATTTTTTGTGTATGTGAAGACAAAGCAAGTAAAAGTTTTGTTTTAAATTTGATTTCTTTTTCCATTAACAAGTTTTGAGATAATGAATACTCGTCTCTACATTCGTCGAAGTGTGTATTCTCTCTCTCTCTCTCTCTCTCTCTCTCTCTCTCTCTCTCTCTCTCTCTCTCTCTCAATCTGTCTGAATAAAGGTTATGTTTGTGCCTTATAAATGTGATTGAAGATCCCATGGTGTATCAATCAACATTTTGCGGGAATGTACGCATAGCTTGAAATATTCTAATGTCAATAATTTAAAAATTTGCCAAATTAGGATAATAACTACTATCAAAACATCAAAATTTTAACCAAAATAAAAAAACAACCACAAAAAGTCGATATCTGTTGAGGGATGCGCCCCACAGACCTCCTGCATCGGTAAAATTCCAACCCAAGCTACGCCCATGATGGAGTTATATTTACCTGTCTTAATTACACGTTTCATTTGTACACACCTCTGTCAGTTCCTACTTATACACACATATTCCTTGTTATAAACAAATACATAACATAACTCAAAATCTTTAGCGGAGCATGAAATAAAAAAAAATAGATTTAATATGCAGTTTATTTAAGCATGTCTTATTTTTCGATATATTACTAACATATTAAAATAACTGAACCATGAAGACATCAAAAACACATAAGCTTACACATCATGATAAAACCATAAATTACTGAACCATCACATTGATCTGTACGAGTTCAGATCGTATAGAGGCTAATTGCACTTAAAAGTTGTTTAGTCATCAGAATTACTTCATCATGGGATTTTCCGGGTTTTTTTCATATTTTTTTGGTGCAAAATTTTGAGTAGAGTGATGATAAAAACAAATTTTAAACATATAATTAAAATCAACATATTATATTTATAACAGTACTTTGTGGGTGGTTCTCTCCGAGTACTCCGGCTTCTTCCACCACTAAAACTGATCGCCATGATACAGCTGAAATATTGCTGAAAGTGGCGTTAAAAACCAAAATTCAATCAATCAATACTTTGTGGGGGGGGGTTGTGCTTGACGTCACGTGTTAAATTTTTGCAGTTCCTTGGAATGAATGATGTGCCGTGCAGTTGTTGGAAATACTGCTTCTCTGTCCATGGAAATGGGAATATTACTGAATTCGTCACGGATAAATTAATATGTCCAATGGATGGACATTGAATATTCGCTGTTTGTTTACGTTGCAACAGTGAGACGTCTTTTCTTGCATTTCAATATTTTGATGTCATCAAAAAGTAATCCGGCACAAAACATCTCGTGCAACGTCGCGCCTTTCTTTTATCACCACAGCGTTGTGATAAAACATCTTGTATCTGACACTTTGTATAATACAGGCTGCTTTCTTTCATTTCAAAGGAAAATTAGTTTGATGTTTATCACAGTCTAGGAACATGTACGCCTGAAATCTCTTATTGACGTGCTCTTCTGTAAACTGCATTACGGTTTCGGTGGAAATCGACTGCCCACGCTTTCAAGGCAGGCAAGTTTTGCGGAATTTATTATCGACAGGTACAATGTATCTGTGTAAAAAAAAATTACAGAATGTACATGATTCATTACTCTAACGGACGCTAAAGTTTCTTCGGATAAAATAACGCAACAAATTCAGAATGGAGTATCAAACGTTTGTTTTTACTATCAGAAAAGGTAAAAAATTCAATTTTTTACGCCTAAATGGCTTCCAATTTAGATTGTATTTGAACGGATAGTTTTGGATGTGAGAAGCATTCTTTTTACAAAGAAGCGATAAAGAAAACATAATTTTTCCTACTAAAAAAAATGGATTGAAAAAATGAATATGCTGTCGGCTGTTTGCTGTAGCTGTGTATGTCTGTTTGACGTCGCGTTTGAAAACGGTCTGTAACCTGATTGACGTGCTAAATTTGTATTTTAAAATGTCTATTTATTTAGCAATGCTGAGGTATTCATATATGTAATTTTGCATAAACTGTGGTCATATCTATTGACATTACCAACACAAGTATCGGGAATATTATTCAAGGATAAAGGGTCAAACGGGACAATTTTATTTTATCTTTGTTCAAAAGAACCTGTTAAAATGGTAAATATGACGCTATAATACGGCTAATACATTAAAAAAGAAAAGATGCAGCCCTTGCATCAATCAATCACACGCATTCTGTCAAGTTTTTGGAATACAGGTTATTAGAACTTAATGAAAACATAGAAAAACTTACCTGCCGTGAAAGTGTAAGATGCCGAATTCCACCAAAACCGTAATGCAGTTTACAGAAGAGCACGTCAATAAGAGATTTCAGGCGTACAGGTTCCTAGAATGTGTTTATTAGCTCCGACGTTTAACAATAATTACATAAAAATAACTACGTGAAAAGAAAGACTTTCTATTACTAGTATATTAGAAAACTTTTCCATTTTTACTTTTTTTTTAAATTATTTATTTATTCATTTTGTATAAATAGTATAAAAATAAACAGAATGGTATGTAATTCAGAACAACTACACAATTTATTGTTGGATAATAACGGTCATAAATGTACTTTTTAATTTCATTTCGTAATTTAAAAGTTAAAAATATCATTTTGCATTTAGATGTTGTTTTATTCTTACTCAACATAACACTATATATATATATATATGTTAAAAATGAAAATCTTTTTTATCTATTTACGCTTATTTGAATTTCGTATAGGGTAAATATTCGGTGCGGACGGTATAATCATTGCCGATTAATGATACAGCTGATCGTTCTTAGAACCGCATCAGTTGTGTAATGGTTAACGTGCTCGACTCGAGTGTGGTAGATCATGGATTCGAGCCCCGGTCGGGTCAAACCAAAGACTTTAAAATTGGTATTTAATGCTTCTCCGCTAAGCATTATGGAATAAGAGCAAAGACTGGTTGGCTCTGAATCAGAATAATGTGACCGAGTGGAGCGACACTGACGTCTACCCGCGGACTGTTGTTTCAGTGACCTAGCACTATAAACATCCACCTCAGCGTGTTGGTCTAGAACAAAACAGATCCCGAACATCATCATCATTTCATTGAAAGTAACTTGTTCTCGTCATGATATAGCAGCAAAATTGCTCATTTGGCGATAAGCAATAAATAATCACTAACTCGCCATAATATTATTGAAATTACAGACAAATACAAATATCTAGGGATAGTGTTTAAAAACACAGATTTATTGAAATATGCAAGTGAAAACCTTGCTGACAAAGCCAGAAAAGCGTTCTACTCATTAAAATCCAAGATATCGCAATCATATTTTTCAGTCAAAGTTAAATAACTCTGTAATCCTACCTATTATTACATATATGCCAACCCTACCGATTTACGCGGTAGTCTACCGAATTTTTAAGTCTTCTACCGCCTACCGAATTTAGAAGTTTTCCTACCGATTTAAAAAAAAAAGTGAAAAAATATATTGTGAATTGTTCATATGTTGATTATTCTTGTAGATTTCTTATGTTAACATCAAATTGCATGTGTCGACCCTATATAGATACTAATAATCCACTATATAGGGTCGACACATACAAATTGATGTCAACATAAGATTGTATGAATATTGACACGAACAAGTTAAAATAAGGAAAAAAGAGATGAAATAATAAAGAAATAAAGGAATTTTATTAAAAATAAATTTGTAAACAGAAAGTTAGAAAAAGGGGGGTGGTAAGTCCGTACCACGAGCGCCTGTGATGTTAATCAGAATTTCAGTACGAGTACATTTCTATTTTTTTGTGTATTTAGATGAACCCTGAGACTGTTCTCGAAAGTATCCTAAGATTTGTCCTAAGATATGTCTTAAGACGATTTTTAGGATGATCTTGGGACCATCTTAGGACATGTCCTAAGAGTGATCTCGAAGCTATCATAAGACTATCCTAACTTGGGATGTCTTAACTATGTCCTAAGTGTCAACACAATGATTAGGAAAATAGAAATATTGTGTACAACAATATCTCCAATATTAAAATATGGCAAACACTTAATAAAAATACTCATAATAAAATATAAGATGTAAATAAAGTGTGTTTTCTTCAGTTTCGTCTACTTTTTATGCTGCATCTCATGAGTCTGATTCTTGTTTTCTTTAATTTGTAGTTATCTATATATACGTAGTTCTGAAGGTCATGTACGATATACAACCAATGTATAGCACGTTTTTATATTCAATGCTTTATTATTAGTGCTTTCTTATACCCTTATAGGGTTGACAGCATAAAACAAACAAACATGAATATATATACATATACAGACATAAACATACAAATCAATCATACATTAAAACAAACATACTAATTATGCAGTTATATTGAGTCCACTCTCCTCAGTGCTAATGACTTTTGAATGAAAGGGGAAGCAAGTTGCATAAGACATGAAGAAGATACAAAATTTTCGAGATTTTGAATACGATTATTTTTATTTCCCATCAAATTTGTGTATAGATTTTCAATCTGGGTTAAACATTCCTTTCTTAATAATTGGTTTTTTGGCAATGAAAGAACAAGTGTTCCTCATCTTCAATTACATTTAGGTGACATTGCCAACAAATTCTCTATTTATTTTATTATATCTGCCTCGTTCAATTTCTAAGACATGATCACTTACTCTCATTTTCACAAGTAATTTTCTATTTTCAAAGTTTGAATTTTCAATAAATGGTTCTATAATATAATTTGTCTTTATTTTGCTGTATAGAAAAAGTTTATTGTTGATATTAAAAGACCTCAATTTCTCGAAAAACATGTTTTCATAGTTTTCTAGTAATGTTTTTTTCAAAGATTTTGTGAGATGTCATTTCTCCTTGTTAAAACTAGTAACCTCTATATATTTTTCAGTTATTTTGTTTGTGCTTAAAATATTCTTTGCAAAGGTATACCAGGAATATGTCCCATTTAAATGTAATGTTTTTGAGAGGCTATATGTATCCAATAATAAGGGATTATTGTCCTTGTTTGAAACTCTAGCCACATACTTCAATACTTGCAACTTTATATAAACATCTAAAGGATATTGAGAAAGTTCTGCTCTAGCAGATATGTTGACAGATCTTTTACTTATTCCAAGAACAAATTTACACAATTTTAAGTTCACCTTTTCTAGAGAACTTGTATCTAATGAGTCAATGAGATCAAAATTAGAATTTGACTTGTTTGCCCGGAATTGTCCTTTAAGTATTTTTTCATAAAAATCCATATACCAAATTTCTGAGTTATACATGAGTATAGGTTTAACAAGAGATTCAAATAGTTTTTTGTATATCTTTATTGAAACATTTTCAATAGGGTTTAAATATTTAAACATGGAAAACATAACCTTACAACCCTTTTTTGATAGTTCTATATGGGTAGAATGAAATTTTCATGAAGCCTGATTAAGATTTTCCAGGTATTTATATTTCAGGACCTTTTCTAATTTATACCTATTTAAATAAAAATCAGACTTGTTATATGGGATATTTCTTTGTTGAAAGATTATAGCTTTAGTCTTTTTCACATTTACTGAGAGTTGCCATTTTTTACAATATTCACTTAATTTATCTAAAGATTTCTGTAGGCCCTCTGCACTTTCAGATAGGTGTAAAATATCATCTGCAAACATGATACAATTTAAGAACAGTGTTTCTAATGTAACTGGATGTCAGCTATCATCAAATATATCGGGTAAATCATTTATATAAATTTTAATAAATTGGGGCTCAAACTATCCCCTTGCTTAACCCCCCTTTCTATATTCACAAAATTGGATAAATCTTCCCCCATTTTAACTGAAGCCTCAGAATGTTTATACATATCTTTAATAATGTTGTATTGTTTTGAACCAATATTTTGGTTTTGTAATATCTTATATAAAAGTCTCCACACTGAATCAAAAGCTTTCTTTAGAACAATAAAGCATCCAAATATGTTTTGTTTATTTGTATTAACATACTTATTAATCAATGATTTGACAATAAAAATACTGTCTGATGTCCTGCTGTTTTTTTCTGAAACCAAATTGTGATGGATTAATTTTATTTTCATATATATCCAAGAGGCGATTATTTATTACCGAATTGAAAATTTTGCTCAAACAATTCATCAGCGAGATCCCTCTGTAATGCATGGGGTTAAATTGGTCCCCACTTTTTAAAATAGGAATAATATATGTCTGATTCCATTTATCTGGGTATACTGAAGTATCCAATATCAAATTAAAATATTTTGCAAGTGCAGTAAGCATGGCATGGTTGCTATGTTTGATTATTTCATAGCAAATCAGATCAGGTCCACTGCTTTTCCTACTTTTTAGTTTCTTAATGATGGCTTTAATCTCTGTAATGCAAATAGGTCTATCTCTAAAATGTTCTGTTAATTTGTGTTCTCTGTTATGCAGGTCTGTCGAAATATGTTCTTCAAAAGCATCATCAATTATGTCAGGGTTACCCTGTGTTTTAAAATGATTGGCTAATGAATTAAGATCATTTATACTTCTGTTTTCACACTTTTCATTTTTGTTGTCAATAGATCTCAGTATTTTCCAATACTCTTTACTTTCTTCCGGTGAGAGATTACTAATTTTATCTAAAATTTGCTTTTTATATCTTTTTCTTTTAACTTTTTCCGCCCCTTTTATTTTTTTTTTTTTTATTTTTTTTTAAATATAAGAACTTTAATTTGACATTTTGATCAAAGGGAAATAACTTCATTTTTCTACTCTAAAAATTGACATTTTTTTCTCAATGCAAGGAATTCAGAATCTGTCCAAGGAGATTTAAACTTTTTCTTTTTTTTTATTTGTATAGTATTTTTTTCACATGCATTTTTTTGACAGATCTGTATAAATATTTGTAATGATTTCATTCGCTTTATTAACTCCTGAAGAGGACTTTTCAACGTTAGTTATCCCAAACTTAATTATATTTTCATAAACATTTTTTTCTGAAAGCTCTTTTTCCAGCAACATTTTTTAAAGTCTTGTCCACTTAAATGAAAATTCATGCTTCACATAATCATCATGTTGATCTACTATATTCAGATTACAATTAAGATGTGTGACTAACTGACAATGATCTGAAAAGTATGTTGGATTTTTTATCATAAAATATTTCACTGAGGGGAACTGTAAGTTTAGATTCATACTAGCAACTGCATAATCTATTACACTACAACCTTTTGAGCTAAAACATGTCATATTACCAAGAATATCACCAACATATCTACCATTTAACATCCGGAGTTGGGCAGAGGCAGAGAGATTTAACAATTCTTTACCCTGTGAATTTAAAATTTTATCCTGAGATTTTCTAGATAAATATATATCTGATTTATAATTTTCGGGCAAAATATCAGACATATGTTGCGAAACTTCATCATCTGAAATAAAATCTACCCCTGTGGATGTTCTTGAATTATAATCTCCCATAATTAATATTTTACCTTTATCCGTTAGTAAATTAATTTCAGACTAGTGAAGTACAGTCATTACCGTTATTTTATGTGTGATTACTTTCGAGTGAGCTGATTTCAAACTTTCAATGAATTACTGATTTAAGATGAACAAAAGATATCTCGTGCGCCGTTTAAATTATAATAGAAATATCATTGATAGTTCACTTATTTAGATTTAAAAACAGCATAAATATGTATACCAATCATATTCTACAAACTAAAGTTCGTTTTTGGTACAAAATATCAAATTATATTACAATTTCGGGGTTAGGACCAACTTAAGACTCCTCCATAGATGTCATAAAGTTAAGACAAATTTTGCGACATATCCTAAGTTAGGACATGGTCGAGAACACGATTTATGACTAAGATTTGTCCTAAGATGGTCTTAGGACATGTCTTAGTCCTAAGACACTTTCGAGAACTCGGCCCCTGACATTTATCACACCTCGCAGTAAGCACATTCAACCGTACATCTGTCAATTAATGATAGCTTGGATTATGATTATTTAAATGGGTGCTCATTACATTCGGTTTACATCTTTATGAAAAATATACAACCAAATGTATTCCTTATTTACCTGGGGCCTGTTTAACGAAAATATCCTAAGACATGTCTTAAGACCATATTTAGGAGCATCTTAGGACCATCTTAGGACATGTCCGAGACAGCACAACGAAGCTGTCTTAAGACCATCCTAGTAAAGATGGTCTTATGACCATTCTAATATATTCATTTATTAAAATATCCATATAGAGTGGAGATAAGTAGCCCAATAAATAAAAAAAAAATTATATTAATTATGAGCTTTTAATCAATTTAAAATCAGAAAGAAATTTAAATTAAAAGACAATTTGGAGTTAATCACAAGATTTAGAGTTAAAATGTCTCTTCTGTACAATATGCATATATAAATTGTCAGTCTATATTGACATTATTAAGCTGTCAAACGAGTTATTTACGGGTAGTACACCCTATACAGATGAAAACAGTGAGCAAAGTCGTGAAAATCGTGTTCTTTTGTATGATAGACTTTCCCCTTACATGTATATAAATAGAGTCGTATTTTGAATGTGACGCATACATCCAAAATGAGCCGAAAATGTAGCCCGAACTTATCGATGGTGTTTTTTATTATGTGAATTAATAATAATTTAGTTTACTGTGTGTATTTAATTATTATCAGTGTGTATTTAATTATTATTATCATTTTTATATTTATTGAAATGTAGTTGTTACCTTAAGATGGTCCTAAGTCACCTAATTCATTGTCCTAAAGTTAGAATAAAATTTAGGACATATCTTAACTTAAGAGGTGGTCGATAAACAGACTTAAGACAAAGACATGTCCTAAGACCATCCTAAGATATGTCTTAGTCCTAAGACATCTTCGTTAAACAGGCCCCTGGTAAATTTTCAATACTGTACAGTAATAAAAAAAAAAGTCACTACGATTGATATTGATCATTGCTCTGACGGCGTTCTGTTGCTATATTATAATAACAATGAAACTGAGTTTTTAGCTCCAAATGGAAAATAATTTAATTTTTTTATATTATAAATCCATTGATAATTTAAATATACCGAATTAGTTTTAGAAATAAATCATGGAAGCCAGAATGTGTTTTGAGTTTTAACATGGATTGGCAGATATGAGTATTTTATACCGAACCAGGAGTGAGGGATAACATACAAATTTACTAATATCTGCCAAAAGTTGAGGGTGGAAAAACTAATTTATACATAGTTTTAAAGACATTTAATTTTGGAGTTAAAAACTCAGCTTCATCTTTACAATTTCATATGTGAATATTAGCATGTTTTTTTTATCAGCTTAGCTGTGAACGTGACAAAATTGTGAAAAATAAGTTATTTAAGTCTCAAATATATTAGTAAATCTTCCTTGTTTTCAACAATAAATCAGGAAATGTTTTTTCCGCTTTAATAGTAAAACATACTCGACAATATGCACTCATAATTGATGATATCTTATTGTAACACACACAGGAGATGACGTGGATTAAATGATTTTAAGTATAGCATAACCCCTCTATTTTATATTGAATTGTTATGTTTTTTCCGCTTTAATAGTAAAACATACTCGACAATATGCACTCATAATTGATGATATCTTATTGTAACACACACAGGAGATGACGTGGATTAAATGATTTTAAGTATAGCATAACCCCTCTATTTTATATTGAATTGTTCTGTATTTATCAAGCCAGTAGATTGATTAATTATGTATATATGTATATAATTTAATTTGATGTGAATACTACAATCCAATTGGCTGATCCGCCTGGAGCAACATTGGTTATACTCGATAACCTGGGTTGGTATTGTGACGTCACCAACGTGTTCATCCGCTAACGACAAATTCAAATAGTCACATGAAATAATCGCAATTAAAATCGAGGAATCATTAAATTTTGTTGTAAAAATTAAATTATAAGGAATATTTTAAATTGTTGAACAGGTTATACTTGCATAACCTGGTTTGGGCCAGTTTACGCTTTTCATAAACCGCTTCGCGGTTTATTAAGTGTAAACTGACCCAAACCAGGTTATATCGTATAACCTGTTCAACAATTTCAAATATTCCTTAAGTAAACACATTCAACGTACATCTGTCAATTAAATTGCGATGTTCGAGTTTGATATGGTAAAACTCGTGATTTTATTATTGACGGGGCCATTTATTGAGTTCGACTGTTCGAGGTGTCATTGTTCGAGCGAAAGAGGTTTTTTTTTACTTAAACATATATGGAAAATTGACGAGACTTTCAAATAAGTTCGAGACATCCATGGTATTCGACCCATCCGAGTTCGAGGGGCCGAGGGTTGACTTGTATATAGTTAAAATGCTAATTTCCATTTGTTCATGTTTTTTTTCATACTATATTTAAAGATTTGACTGAACAGATTTTAAATCCAAAATGCAACAGAATGCTACAGTTTGCGTCCTTCTGAAAAAAAAATTCTAAGGGGGGGGCAAACCCCAGACCCCCCTACCGCTTTTAGACTCTCGATGGTTGGCTTGTATGTTATTACATATGGGTCAGAAATCTGGTCAACATACTTCAACTTGAACCTCGACACCCTGGACAAATTAACATTTGAAAAGGTACAAAACATGATTTTCAAAAATATTCGTGGAGTTCATGGTAAAGCTTCCAATCTTGCTATCAATGCTGAACTGGGTACATTTCCAGCCTGTTTTAAATCATTTATATTGATGTTTAAATATTACAATAGACTTAAAAGAATTGAATTCGACAATGGGTCGAGGAACTCTCTTTTAAGATCAGCCTTTATTAAAGACAAGAAACTCAACCAAATCTTTAAATAAAACTTTAAACTCTATTAAACAAAAAATTGAATTATCATCTTTGGACATCTCGGAGAGAGATTTCAAATATCATCTTTTTATATTTTTTTTAAGAAAAACGCTAAAACAGTTTGAAAACATTCGAAAAAATAAAACGGGCAAGTTACATTTTCTCAGCAACATTCTCGGCATTTTTAAATTACAAAACTATTTAGAATTTCCCCTTTCAAAAGAACAGATCTTTCCTTACAAAACTAAGAATAAGTGAACATAGTCTTAATATAGAAACAGGTCGTTACAATAGCACTCCTCGCGAGCAACGTCTTTGTAAATTTTGTCCCTCATCGGTTGAAGATGAAAAACATTTTATATTACATTGCCCTAAATACCAGAATATCAGAAATAGTTACAATACATTGTTCCAAAGTACTAGAACTGACGATAATCTTATCAGAGAGATTCTAATTGAATGACCCTAAGGATCTATTCAAAACAAAACAAATTTGCAAATTTTTAAAAGAAGCAAACAATATACGTAATGCATAGTACACAGTAGTCCTACAATATAAGACTCTGATAGGCGCGATGTTTACTTTACATGTTTTAATTTTATTTTTCCTTTTTATTATTTTTTGTTATTTACTATTTACTGTTTTCTATTTATTTTTTTATTTCTGATATCCGCACCTCGGAGTCTTATGTAGGAAGCCAAATTTCCCGTAGCATTTTTGAAAATCCAAGAAACACCCGTTACTGCGGTGTATGGGTAAAATCTATGATAATATAGTATGAAAATGTAACTTACCTTGATTTTGTGTGTCAATTAACTGTCCAATTAATTTAAATTAGGTAGCAGGTGAGAATCGTGGCGTGTTCCGGAGAAGTGTAATATATATATAGGTCACGTGAATGTTTAAATGTGGAGGTTTGTATACATTACGGATTTGTGCCTTGGAAAATAACGGTTTGCATAGAGCATATTAATATTATTAAGAACCAATTATAGATATTTAGACATCATGACACTAGAACATGCGTTATTTGCTGAATTAGAATCTATTTCATGTCGGTTGTAACAAATACACACAAGAGATATTTCATGAGACAAGTACAGTTTCGTTTCGTAAACCAAATTCCCAAATATAGGATTCACTTGTTTTTCACTCGGATTCTCTCGGAGGATGACATGTCGCATCATTGCAGACTAGAGGGGGCATGGCAAAATCACAATAAAAAACATGGAAATCGGAATTGACATATAAAAGTAAGTGCATTTTTATTCTTTTTTAACATGTATATTCCAGCGTGTGCAGTTTGAGCTATGATGAAATGTTATTATAATAGTGTAAAATGGTCCAAAAGTTCCCATCGAAATTTGATGGGAAGTTGCTAAAGGAAAAATGGCTTCCTACATAAGACTCCGAGGTGCGGATATCAGAAATAAAAAAATAAATAGAAAACAGTAAATAGTAAATAACAAAAAATAATAAAAAGGAAAAATAAAATTAAAACATGTAAAGTAAACATCGCGCCTATCGGAGTCTTATATTGTAGGACTAAGTACACAGGAATAGGGATCATTCACCAAATTTCTTTCGACAGACGTCGCTGTTGTTCCATAAGTGGTTAGCGGAACGTTTTAATCTCGATGACGCTTGGATTGTTAACGTTAGGTACAAGGACACGTCAATATATAATGCCCTTATAACATGACTAGGACAATTCTGTACATTTCGTTCACAAACAAAACTGTTCTCACGATTTATTTTATTTTATAAATTACAAGTTAGATAAACTACTATGAAACAAAAGAAGTTACCCGTATTGCGGGATATTCAATACGGGCCGCTTTTTTTTTTAAATAGTACTGTATACTTACAACCATTGCGCTGGAACAGTTGACTACAGTACGACAGGGATATTAGGTTATTAATTAAATTCCTAACGGTGTATACGTGTATCACATTTCATTTCTTTGCATTAGCATTAGGGGAAAAGGGTGTATTTTACTCTGATAAAAAGATTTCGATGCTACATTTTTGTACCTGAAAAAAAATACACTTTGAAACAGAATTTTTGTTCTGGGAAAAAATTGTCCCTTTATGACTAATAATAAAAATCTGGGTAAAAGGATGAAAAATCAAAACCATACATGTACAATACACAGGAACGCAACAAATTCATTTATACCTTTAGGCAGTAATATACAATTTTCAACAAACACAAAAAGAACAAGTAATAATAAAAAAAAAAACCTTGTAACAATGAGCAAATAGAATTTCTGTGTGTATAGACACCTTTTCAAGTAGCATAGTTGGTACTTTTATATCATTTAAAGGGGAGCTTATTCAAAATAAATTTAAAAACGGCCAGTAATAAACAACTTCCCGAACGAACAGCTCAGCGATCCGATAATTATACACCAGCTATAATATGGTATGAAGGCGAACTAAGCGCCTGTGGTGTGTACACGCACGTCTAGATGTCATCGTTACACTGACAAGGCAAAGTGATCTTGTTACAATGATTTAGTTCATAAACTTTGGAGTTAGTTTACATTACTGATGAAAACCTGTATCATTTTTGCGGAAAGATTTTATTTAGGACAGTTGACACCATATAACATTAAATGTATGTTATATGTGTAAAGTCCAACTTAACTTACACCACATACTGCGGAAACACCTCTTTTTAAAATTATTTACGCTGTAGATGATGTAACATAACACCGATTTTTTACAGTGTAAATGCTATGATTAACCCGTTTGTTGTCGAATCTTTAACAGTTGATAACACTACACGAAGAAGGAATATATTATCTGTATAATTTTGTACCAAATAATTTGAAAGAGTGTGATTTAGATTTGAAGATTGCCTAAATATAGAGAGACCTAGATATATTAATTCAAAATTTGACGGTATGTGGAGACAGGGACTTTATTATTCTATTTTGTTCACTTGGAGGTAGTATTTCCCGAAATTCAGGTATACTTTAAAATGTTGTAATGAAGTTCATCAGTATTGCAGTGTGAGTAACCAAACATCATGTAGACCTTTTATGAACATGTATAGGCTACACCAAGGTACATGCCGATATGGCTTGTAAACGTTCGTTTTATTTCTTAATATGGTCATAATAAAACTCTTTTCTTGCGACTTAAAGATAATACTTTTATTTTACATATACTCGTCAACTAAATCTATACTTCTAACAGGTAATGTCACCCGCGCTGTACTAGTTAAGCTTCAATGTTTGCACCATCCAAGTTTTATAATTCAGTGCCGTCATTAGGTTAACGTTAGGATACAAGCGTCTTTGTGATTCAAAAGCACAATTAACCACTTATGGAACAGTAGCGTCACCAAACGGGAGAAGCGGTGAATGATTCCTATTCGGCGTTTGGGTTCGATGGGGGTACCACTGTCGATGGGAAGCACGTGGTTCTTTCCGTCGGTGGTGGTGATTGCCATTGACCCTAGACATTGGGTCCCTGTGAATAATTTAATATACTTCATCAGGGGCGGATCCAGGATTTCAAGTTAGGGGGCGCACTTAGGGAGGCGCGAACATTTTTGGGGTATTTCATGTGAAAAATCATATTTTTTCCAATTTGCTTGTCAGATTTAAAAGCTTGTTCGTCCAATCATGAAGTCAAGACCCCCACCCACTTATTTATTTACTTATTTATTTATAATTTTTTTTTTTTTTTATTTAATTACTTATTTATATTTTTGTTCCGTATTCTTCAACCTCAACTTCAAATACACATATGCATATTTTTTCTCTCTTAAACTCTCACTGTACATTTTCTCCATATTATTATTCCTATCATTCCTAACAAATATTTAATCCAAATTATATATATAAAAAGTGTATAAATATAATNGAAAAAAATAAATCATGCTTATTTTAAAAAGGTACACATATTTTAAATAAAATAAACAATAAATTTTGTGTGGTGAAAATAGGTCAGACTGTTTGCAGTGATTCAGTTATAATTCATGTTATATTTTAGGCACTTATAAATTGCTGTTTATTATATTAATTTAAGATAATGATATACATGTACTGACAATTACTATGTTATTGAATTGGTGAGGGCTCACTTCCCAAATCACATTAGGAATATAAATCAATGCTATTGTAGTATTTGTCAAATCTTGTCGAGGGAGGATTACCTCCCCTGACTAACTGCAAACTACTCTATGTATATTATAAATTATATGTATATGTATATCTTATGATCACTCTGTCCATCTTGTGTGGGAAAGGATTTATAGGTTTTGCCTTTTGTCCAATTCCCTTTGTTTGAATGTCTTTACTATTTAAACAATAAAATATTTTTGAATTGAATTAAAAAGACCCCACCACATTTCTTGCATTTTTACAACCAATAAATACAGGTTCCATTCACGAAAGTACAAGTTATATAAAAGCCGTAACAGAACAAGACTTCTCCGGCATCCGATTTGTGTATTATACTATGGTGTCAAAGTTCGCAAATTCCGCAAGTTTTTGTATAGGGAAAATCCGTAGCCCTATGGTCCGCCAAAAAAAAAAAAAAGGATCATTAAGGGCTACGGTTCCGCAGCTAGACTGGAGGAACATGGAAGTGTAAACTATTTAATTACTGATTTCAATAAAGGCAAAGATGATGAGGGGTGTTTAAAATTCTGCAATATCCTGAAATGGAGTGCAACTGTGTTAGGAAAACTACCGAAGGATTGTTTAGAAAGTACAGTACGTTATGACAGCATAACTGTGAAAGTCCAATAACAGCGTTGGATATATTATACACCGTGACGGAATGCCCCCTAAATTTTGAGGCCCTAGGCTTCACCTACCGAGTCTATAGGTAAATCCGGCACTTCCACAGTTGAACCCCCACCCCCACTATTCAGCCCTCCATGCCACTTACAAATCTCAGTTGAACCCCCCCACAAAAAATACCACACACACACTCTCCGATCCTCTCTTCCGTCTCTGTATCATGTATGGTGTCTAGTGCCTATGGCTATGTTCCCAGTAAGTTGGAAGTTACTATGCTGATTTAGATTTATTCTTTCTATATTTCGTGCGGCATTCGTGCCTATTCTTTTTTTTTTTTTTAACATTCGTACCTATTCTTAACACAGTTCCAGATTGGCTTCACGGATATAAACTCGATTGTCTCCCTTTAATAATGTTGGCGGTAATCAGAGTGTGTCGGGTTGTCATTATTTCGGTACGTTTTAGAATAATGTTTTTATAGGTCTGTTACTTCATATTTTTAGCGGAAACTTTTATGAACACAGACTGGTTATAATTGTGGAAAGAAGAAAGAAAATTAAACTGACAACAAAATGATGACGGATCCAGGAAACGTTCAAGTACAGATGCAGGGCGTTGGCCCACCTATGCAAGTCCAGGGATTGCCACCTGCGCTCGGTTTCCTGTCGGGACTTTCTGAAGTAAACATTCATCAGCATCTGGATATTCTTGAAGGTAAATAATTGATCGTGCAGTGAGAGTGTCTTCTCACATTCCTATATTGCACAGTAAGTAAACAAGACCTCCGGCGAATTAATATTCCCTGCATGTTTTCCTTTTAATTTATTATATTGTTTATCAGTGTTGTATCGTCAAATCGTGTATAGTAAATTATTACAATGTAATATTAATAATAGATTTGTTAACATTTCATTAACCTGACTTCACCTGTGTTTACTATTAATGGAGATTATATGTTAAACCCTGATTATAGTACAGCTACAGTTAGTATTATAATTACCTACAGTACAGGTGGCTACTGTCTAATTTTAAACTAGTTTTCTGCAATTTATTGTTAATTACTGTATAAAGCATGGGAGTATGTGAATTCTTCTTCAACTCAGTTTGTGAACTCAAGCTACCTAAATTTGTATAATTTACCTGTATAATACACATGTCAAATTGTTATGTAACTAAATTAAAGTTTACAAATAATAGAAGTACAGTAGTCTGGCAAGTTTTAAATGGATTATTTATATAGAATATTAGTTATTTCCAAATCATGAAATGTACTGAAATATACATGAAATGTAGCTTGCTTGATATGATTCCTGTTCCTGTTCATTTTAATAAAATTATTATTTTCTGTAATAATCTTCAGGAATATTTGTTTAAGGAGCAGTTTAAACCAGTGTAAAGTTTAAACTGCTCCTTAAACAAAGATTCCTGAAGATTATTACAGAAAAAAATAAATTTTATTAAAAAGGTTGCAACAATAAGTACTTTTGTAAATTTCATTTTCAGAGTTATCCATTCAAATGATACATACGGTTTTACTGCCATTTAAAAAAAAATTCTCAGACATCTGGTAATTTTTGCCACAAAGTATAAAGGTTATCCTTCAAAACACCAATTGTCTTCTTGACCGTTCCTTGTTAGTCTTAGTCTTGACCTTTTGGGGTCAAAGATTTGTGGGGGGTAAGGGTTATGGTGTTTTACACCTCTTTCAACAATTTTTCAGCTATATCATGGTGGTCAGTTTTATTCCATGAGCGGATTCGAACTCACAACTTTAGTGGTGATAGGCACTGATTGCCTAGGTAGTTGTAAATCCAACTTCCATACAATAACAACCACCACAGCCCCAGTCAATTTATAAAAAAAAAAAAAAATGTGGAATATGTCAAAGATTTGTCCTTTGGGACTAGTCACTACATACAGTTCAAGTAAGGAAGTAATTTATTGAAATAAAGACCAAACAGTTATCTATCATCAATTAATGAACAATTTCAAAAATTATAAACAAGTCAATAAACAAATGATAACCAAATACATAGACATACAAGAGTATACTGACAAACAATGTATTAAAATCCTGTGAAATATTGAATTTAAACCAATATAGCAAATTTGTTTCCATGGTGACATATTTAACTTCTTTCTAATTTGTAACCCAAAATCATTTCCATTTGTTCCTTGTGGCTGTGCTAATTTGTTATTATTTATCTAACAGAAAAAGAACTAAATATAGGAGTCTAACATCTGCATACTTCATTTAATTTTAATTTATTAATATTTTATGTCATAAAATATTGTGAAAAGTCATTAAAAAAAATACAATTGTTTTTGTTTTTCTAAAGTAATGTTTCATATAAAATTACCTACCAGTACAGACATATACAATACATGCCAAAAACCACTAACCTTATGCCCCAGGCTAGTAAAAATTGCATAAAATTTGTTCAAAGTGGCATTTAGCTACGATTTTGACCCAACAAATTTATATGCTTTGGAAATTGGTAAATAGCTTTAAAATGATGAAATAAAGGTAAATATTTCACATTAAACAGCTTATAGAACCACTTTCCTCCTTTTGAGAACGGAAATTACCATCGATTACTTATTTGCTTGCAAGCAAATAATTTGACACCTCGCTTTTCCATATGCAAGTGACCTTACTAGTGACAGGTAAAAACGAATAATTTGTATTTTGTCACTTATTAACTCACTGCCAACTTGCATGGTTCTTTGTCCATAACACAGACTAAAAACAGATTCACAAAAAATAAGAAATACATGTAAGTGCATTGTTGTAGTGACTTGTACTGATTTAATGACGATTCGACAAACTCAGTAAACAATATCGATAATTAATAAGATGGCATCCATTTCTTGATCGATCTCAAAACACGAGCAGTTGCATGTTTTTTTCCCCGATGCGCGTACATTTCATAACATTTATAAGTTACAGAAGCACGTTTTATTAAGGCATCAATCATATCTGATAGTTTTTATGGGTAACAAAAATTTACAATTTGGCAGATAATGCCCCTTTAATCAAATTGAAAAAATTCTTCTAAAAAGCTGTTCGTGCTAGTTTGTCAAAATGTTTTTGGCACAGACTGCATATAGATAATTAAAAAATAAAATACAAAATGTAACCTGTTTAAGTAAGGCTTTGACAGATGTGCATGTTATTGTGATAACAAAAATATTTGTTTTTGTATGATCTTAAATATTAGCAGTGAATTTTATGTGACTGCCAAAATTTTAGTGGTATTATATTATGGGTCTGTAGACAGAATGGTTTCCTTGCAAAATCTTTACTTATAAAGTTGGCATATCATTCTGAATGTTAAACACAAAGATCATTTGCACAGAATGAAGGTTGGTAGTGATTTGGGATATTATAGTTTAATCCTTTTTCAAACAAGAAGCCCTAAGGTGCAAAAATATAGAATATGACATAACCATTGCACTACATGTATTTTTAAGCATGTAATTTTTTAAATGTTACTGTGCTTTAGTCTAATACCACAACAATTGTAATAACTCATATTTGTGTAGTCTTCAGTAGAAAAAAAAATTATGTTCTCTGCCAATTTCAAATTTGTTCAATTTCTATGTACAAAAAATGTAGATTCCTTGTAGGTAATGAAAATATAGAACAAACGTCATAAACTGAAGCAAGCTGTAAAATAAATTATTATTTCTCAGACCTCACAATCAAATTTGCAATAATTGGAATAAAAATACAGTAGTTATTTTTTTTTATTGCAGACACGTGTCTGTTTGTAAATAGTGCTATAAATAGAACGCAATTGTTACCCGGAAGCAGATCGATAGCAATCTGGATTGTGAACTCCTGCTGATCGCGCCATTTTAAAGTTTATAACTTTTCGAGAAAATCACTTTCAAAATACTTAATGGATACGATAGATTTCAATAAACATGATATCGACAATTTCATAAATGAAACGTGACAAAAAAAAATAGTTCGCAATATATGGCGGACATTGTGACAAATCCAGCAATGAATGACGATTGTTACTTGTACTGGTAATTTCCTCCTCTCAAAGGAGCACTCCCGCAGGATACAAATTTTGACTTAAAATTTTATAAAATATTTACATTTTGTTTAAACTGTACAGTGTCACCACCACCTTATCGTGCATTAATCTCTTATCTATATAAAATGTCTCTAATTATATATGGCTTGGCTTTCAAGTGTTATTTTTACTTAGGATCTCTGATCGTTTCACTTGCAGACGATTACAAAATTATTATGTCCACTTTAAATATCATATTAAATATGATACATACATATACTGTGGCATTTTGAGTACATGTCATAACTTAAAAAAAATCATTGATTGAATTCTTTGTCCAGGTAAATCAAGCCAGGTGAGATCAAAGATTACGTAATCAAAACAAAAATTCTATTATCCGTTGATTGGCTTGTAACATGTAATAAAATTGTCATTGTAGTGTATTTTATGGATTATTGATTTTTGTTACGGTACACAGTGATTATAGATAATTTTACACAAGGAAATCTAGGCGCCAAAAAAATCGCCAGAAGCCGATTTCAGTCGCCAGTCAAGAAGAAAAAATCGCAAATTGCGACATTGGCGACCGACAGCGCGACAGTCTAATTTAATGCATATTTAGATTCTGACAAGAGTCACAGGATTAAGATGCAGGTGTTTCATATGGCCCAGGGATCGCGCTGTCGGTCGCCAATGTCGCAATTTGCGATTTTTTTTCTTGACTGGCGACTGAAATCGGCTTCTGGCGATTTTTTTGGCGCCTAGATTTCCTTGTGTAAAATTATCTATAATCACTGTGTACCGTAACAAAAATCAATAATCCATAAAATACACTACAATGACAATTTTATTACATGTTACAAGCCAATCAACGGAT
>MJUT01010771.1:646840-669975 GCA_002080005.1 Gigantidas platifrons | reverse complement strand
CCTGTTACATTCCACTGATTACCCAGGGAATTAATCTGCTGATAAATTATAATACAGTTTAAGAATAGAAATCATGATATCTAAGAACTATTTTTAGCTCACCTTGCCAAAGGCAATGTGAGCTTTTGCCATCACTTGCCAAGTGACTTGGCGTCTGTCGTCTCGTCCGTCGTCCGTTTACTTTTCACATTTTCAGTGTTTTTGGACTTTTTTGAACTTCAGAGTCTTCATGACCCTCTAGTGTGTACTTTTGAGGGTTAAATGAAATTTTAAAGGGTAGCATCTACAAACCTGATGAATACAGTACCAACAACATAGCCAAATGGCACAAGATGGGATGGCATTTTCCATATGATGTTTAAAATAAAGAATTGTACCATTTTGTATTTTATTTATTCACTCTAGCCAGCCACTACATTTGTATAACATTCATGTATATCCAATGCTGATCTTTGGAAATTATAAGAACCGTCTAGTGCAAACGGATTGTTCCTTTTACTGGCAACACAAAATTTACATTTCATGCTTTTTGTAGCATCATCGAAGATCAACCAGTGATATTTACTTAACCGCCGAGTACTGAAAGTTCGTTTTGTTGACACCTTGAAACTATTACTAGTGTTGTAGTTCTCATCGGACTGGGAGCTAGGTCCCGGTTCTGCAGCATCATTGTTTCCCTGCCTATTTGGCTTAGTAAATCCAAAATTCAACAACGTTGACATATTTGATTTTAAAAGTTCTGCGCATCATGTTGCACAGGCACATGCTGCGCAACATGGATCATATTATGGAAAAGTCCGAGTGTTACGATTGGAATATTGATTTTATAAATAAAGTTCTACTTTCACTTTCAATCGGGTTTAACAGGGTTCTCAGAATTTCGTCCTCCAAGTCTTGCGGTATAGTATCCAGTTTGGGTCTTTTGATTTTGCTGCGTCAGGACGACCCTTTAAACAATATTTTTGGGGATCAAACCATTTTTTATGCGTAAATTACGCACAAATATGCGTTAACGGAAACATTGCATTTTAATCGTCTCCTCTGAAACCGCTCGGCCAAATGAAGTGAAACTTGGTAGGAAGCATCTATGGAAGGTTCTCTCTAAAGATTGCTCATTTTGTCCCGATCCATCAACGAACATGGCCACCATAGGCAATTCTTGTTTCTGATTGGCCGACTTTTTAAAATCTTCTCCTCTGAAATCGCTTGGCCAAATGAACCGAATTTTGGTAGGAATCATCTATGGCAGGTCCTCTATAAAGAATGCTCATTTCGTCCCAAACCGTTAACAAACATGGCTGCCACAGGCCATTCTTGTTTCTCATTGGTTGATTTCTAAAAAATCTCCTCCTCTGAAACCGCTTGGCCAAATGATTCGAAACTTGGTAGGGAGCATCCATGGAAGGTCCTCTATAAAGATTGCTCATTTCGTCCCAATTCATTAACAAACATGGCTGCCACAGGCAATTCTTGTTTCTGATTCGTTGATTTCTAAAAATCTTCTCCTCTGAAACCACTTGGCCAAATGAGCCGAAACTTGGTAGGAAGCATCTATGGTAGGTCCTCTATAAAGATTGACCATTTTGTCCCGATCCATTGACAAACATGGCCACCACAGACAATTCTTGTTTCTGATTGGTCTAATTTCTAAAAATCTTCTACTCTGAAACAGGTTGGCCAAATGGACCGAAACGAGGTAGGAAGCATCTATGGAAGGTCCTCTATGGGAATTGCTCATTCCGTTTTGATCTGTTAACAAACATGGCCGTCATAGGCAATTCTTGTTTCTTATTGGTCGATTTCTAAAGCAGCTTTTCGTCTGAAACCGCTTGGTAATAAGCATCTATGGAAGGTCCTCTATAGAGATTGCTCATTTTGTTTTGATCCATTAACAAACATGGCTGCCACAGGCAATTCTTGTTTTAGATTGGTTGATTTCTAAAAATCTTTTTCTCTGAAACTGCTTTGCCAAAATGAACCGATATTTGGTGGGAAGCATCTATGGAAGGTCCTCTATTAAGATTGATCATTTTGTCCCAATCCATTAACAAACATGGCTGCCACAGGCAATTCTTGTTTTAGGTTGGTCGATTTCTAAAAATCTTCTTCTCTGAAACTGCTTTGCCAAAATGAACCGATATTTGGTGGGAAGGTTCTATATTAAGTTTCCTCAAAGCAGAATGAAAGGTGAGCGACACAGGCTCAGTGCTGAGCCTCTAATTTTTCTTTTTCATAGCATACAAAAAAAAACTATTATTTTTTCTATGATCTTTTATCTCATCAATTCTTTTATAAAAATTTTATAAACATTTACAAAAAATGTAAATGTTTATAAAAGAATTGATGAGATTAATTCCATGGGTATTATTGGGTAATCAGTGCAGTGTAACAAGGGTACATCAAGAGAAGCTTGGACTCTTGGTCAGAATTGTAATAAGCAAGAATTCAGAATATGATTTGTATGATAAAACCGAGTATTGATAAAATAATATACACAACAATAATCTTCATCAGATATCTTACAGCCAAATACAAAATGTATATTAAAATTGTGTTAAAAAGGAATGAATTATAGCATGTTATTTGATAAACATGAACTGAAGTCTCAATATAATTATTTGTTCATATATAATTAATAATTCTTTATTCCATAAGCAACTGGGTTCAGTTGGGATGAGAGGTGATTGTTCATATTAATGATATAATTTTTATTTGTGGAATTGACTGTTTAAACTTTCTTTTCATAAGAGATACACATGTTTTTTTTGTTGTTTTTTTTAGGTCTCACAATAATTTACAAAGTGTGAATCACAGTCACATTAGGATTATCAGTTGCAATGATTGCACCAACAATTGTAAGATCACAATTGCCAGCACTTCTTTTTTACATGTCATTAATTTCAAGTGAAACACAGCTCACAACATTTTTGTACTGACTTAAGATTAACATTATGAATTAATTTACAGATACGGATTGTTGTGTGAGACAGATGTGTGGACCAGCGCGTCCATTTACCATGAACATCACAGATAATAATGAACAACCCGTGGTCCAGCTGTACAGGCCTTTCAGATGTCAAGCTAGCTTTATGTGGTGTTGTTATTTACAAGAAATGGACATCATGAGTCCACCAGGAATGTCTGTCGGTGGCATCAGACAATTGTATGTTAATTATTACATCACCATCATTTCTTTTACACAACTGCCACAGTATAACTGAAATATTGTTGAAAGTGGTATTAAACACCATAAACATTTTAAACAAGCTCATCCAAAAAAGTTCTAAATTTCAATAGTTTATAGACACGTATAGTGTAATTATTCTGATAGGACTGCTTTAATTAGGATAATTGGTTGTCTTAAGCTTTGATTCCTGTAAAAAACAGCATTCAAGTTCATGGTTCAATAATTGTAACATGATCTGGTCCACAGCTGATCTGATTTTGTCAATATTAATGGGTGATCTGTTTAGATCCTCAGATAATGTTATACATTTTTACTCTAAAACAGTTCATGCCAGATAATAGTGACAAGTTTCTCAATTTTTACTTCCAAAGATGTACATTATGTATCTATAGTTATGCCATGCATGTATTTTAATTCCAGGCCAGTCTCATCTTAGTACAAATTGACTGATGAGTTTACAAGTTGATATTTGTTCATAATTAAGGACTTAGGAGATGCAAGTTTATTTAATGCATAATATAGTTACAATCTAATTAAAATTACATATCTCAACTTGCACCTAATTTTCAGTTGGTTGTTTACTAGTAGAGGGAGATCTAAAAAGCTCCTTTAAGGGTCACATGAATGTTTTATAAATTGTCCAATCAGCAGACAAGACAAGCATATGCTTTTTGGAACTCACCCAATACACACTGAATGTATTCATGTTGACCTCTGATGCGACCCCTAAATGTTTTTTTTTTTAGATCACCCACATGGCAACTAGTAAACAACCGATAGAAAATAGGTAGCAAGTGCAGCGTCAGCGATATAATTTTGATGAAATTGAATATACTTAGTGTCTAAACAGTAGATTGTATCCATTATATCAAATCTTTTAGGTTTACCAACTCCTCTAATACAGTAATGGCCCAACAGAAATCAGTATGTTAGTTTTCTCATATTCCTGATTCAGTTTTAAAAAAAATTGTATTTGTCATTCCAACAATATTACTGAATAATAAATCATTTAACTTGTTTCAATGAAATGTACAAATATCTTTCCTGTGTCACCACACTATTATTTAGTTTATTTTTTTCAGATGGACACCATGGAAGCCTAAATTTGAAGTTCATGATGCACAGAATACACCCTTGTATCATATACTTGGAGAGTGTTGCTTTTGTTGCCCTTGTACAGATATAATCTTCAAAGTAAGACATCAGGATTTTTATGTCAACTTGGCAGAAGGAAAGTTAAAAATGAAATTTACTTGCATGCTATCAAAACAATTTGTCCTGCAAGTTTTGTCATGTTTAGAAGTGTTTTTATACCCCTTTAGATACAGGTTTCATATATTGCTGGGTACACTTCCCAGGGTCTTTGGTCAACCTACAGACCTTCCTAACACATCTCTGGTGATTGATAGGGAGATGCCTTCACAGTGGGGGGTTATCAGGTTATATGACCCAGAAAAACTTCGTGGACCATAGTGGGTCCCATTTTGGGGAGTCCCGTGCTTCTTACATGTAATATAACAATAATCAGTTTAATGTAGATTTAAAAAAAAGAATAGGTAACAAAATGCTAATATTTGTTGTCTCCTCACATTTAGTGGCAGTCATTAGCTGTTGACCTACATGTAGTTGTCACATGACCTCATTTCTGTTGAACTTGTTCTCATCATGATTATACAGGAATTGGTCACCGCTAGACATTAAGTACTGTTTTATTGTGATTGACATAGTTACATACAGAAGATGATTCTCTGTCGACTGCCTTTTTGTTTGTTTTCCGGAAGTTAATAAAAACAATTGCGACTCCCTATGCAAAAAAACCTTGATTTTTACATCCGATATAAACTATTTACATCTCTATTTTTAGATTGTCGATGCTCAAAAAGGAAATGAAGTTGGAGAAATAGTGAAACATTGGGGAGGATGTAGAGAAATCTGTGGAGCTGTCAACGATTTTAAAGTCACGTGTAAGTAGTATTATGTAATAGGTCGTCCGTTAGTTTTGGTTTCCATGGTTCTGAACAGACAGGGTTCGTACAGGTGCTTGAAATCCTTGAAAGTACTTGAATTCCAATAAACGTGCTTGAAAACCCTTGAAAACTACTTTTTCATTTGAACAATCTTATTTCCGCGAAATAAGTGCATGTTAACGGTCATTTTCGATCTCCAAAACGTTGAATCGATGTCAACAACCTCAGTTACCCATGGAAATATAAATAGACCTTCCCGTATCACTACACGCTATTTCTATAAAACGGTGTTTTCCGGAAATTTACCGCTCAAATCAAAAATACGCATTAATGTAATCCCATCACCTTGTCGTTTTAATTGGTTTCCGTTACGATTCATGGGTTTTCCTGAACGTATTTCTTAATGGGCATAACATCAAACGTGTCCACTTATGTTCTAAATTAAAAATTATGAAAATAAAAAATCATAACATCGCGTGATCAGCCGTCGGTCGCCAGTGACCTTGATCATTGCCAGTTCAAGATGCCTGGAAAATGTAAATTCCTGAACAAAAGAAAAAAAAAGACAAACACAAAAGTACCTTCACCAGACTTGCCTACCCCTTTTTGTTAAAAATAGTAAGTTGAGATAAAAAAAAATAGTAAGGCTCCTTTTTTTGGTCACAGAAACTACACATGTTGCGAATGGCACATGATATAACCACATAATGTTAACATTTTAAATCGATCTTGGGTTTATTATCAAAATTTTGACAGACAAAGTTCGTTTTGACATCGTTTTTTTAATCACCGGAAATGCCGATACGATCTATAATATACGGAACCGCAATGAAATGAAGGACCGGAACCAAACACTTTCTGGAAATACCGCAAATTTGCCGAATCGTTTAAGGAAATTGACAACAATCGTAAGGGCGCAAGATATCCCAAAATATCGTGAGCCTTACGCCAAAATCGTAAAAGTAGGCAAGTCTGCTACACCCACAAAACCACTGACATTGGACATCCATCATTTTCCTGACTGGGTACAGGCATTTTCACTTGAAGAAAAGTAAGGTTAACCAAGGTTTTATATATGAAAATGCTCAGAAAAAGGTCCTTGAAAACTGTAATTTTTGTCCTGGAAAGTCCTTGAAAAGTCCTTGATTTTGCTCAACAAAAAAGTGTATGAACCCTGAACAGATGAGTCACACAAAGAACGTGTGTAATAACAGGCCTGAACACAAAAACACCAAGAGCGGGCAGTAAAATCAGTATAAATTTCATACAATGATCACAATGAATATAATGGACAGGACAGAAATAAAAAATGATAGAGTTACATAAAATAACAACAAATATCTATCAAGCCAGAAAACAGAATGCAGCTCATGTCCGTTAACTATTTGTAGAAAACAGACTTCATGCAGATCTTCTCAAGAAAAGCGAAATGAAACTACCCTGGTCTTTAATTATTGAAGAAGTGATTGCCCGTTTTGAATTATAATTTGCTATCAAAAAGTTTTCAAAGGCTCGGGTGGCTCAATGAGCTAGGTCGTTGGATCTAACAACTCATACAAGCTTATCACCAATACAGCGTGGGTTCGCACTTGGCTTTGTAAATTACAAAAAAGGGTGCACTCAACTCGCAGCCGCAAGTGATAAAGCTTACCAGTTGCTTGCCCATGGTCGGTGGTTCTCTCCGGGTACTCTGGCTTCCTCGACCATTAAAACTGGTCGCCATGATATAGCTGAAATATTGTTGAAAGTGACGTTAAAACCCCCAAATATGCATTATATTATGGCAGACTATATATAATAAAAGCTGTATAAACCAACAGTTAAGAGTTAACCCCAGTGTCTAAAATCCTTGTACAGTTAACAGGTCTAGTCAAAATACCTGTACAGACAAACTTACCCCAGCGACCACCCTGTCTTGTGAGATCTTAATTTTTATTTCCCATTGTAGTGTATTTCATATTAAGTTAAACCTGTGTTTAGTGACCATTTATGACTATTTTAATGTTGAACGGTCACATAAGACAGGTTTGACTGTATTACAATCCAAACAAGGAAGTTGGTCACACAGTTGTTATAAACAGGTTTCATCATATAATACATATGTATATATTTGTACAGTTCCCGCTGACCTTGATATCATGAAGAAAGTGATGCTGTTAGGAGCAACATTCCTCATTGATTTCAACTATTTTGAGAGAAACAAGAACTAGTAAAAACTATCCTAAGGAAACCAGTATCTCAGAAGTTCTGTTGTACTAAGATAATTAGATGGTGTAGTAGATGTATTTATTATTTGATTTTACATTAATTTATATATAATTACTTCTCTTATATTATATATATGTTTGTCTACACAATGCATTAAGTATCATTAAGCTCACTCGACCTAGTGTGTCATTTGACCTATCATTCAGTTCACTTGACCTGGTGGTTCATTTGACCTATCATTCAGCTCACTTGACCTTGTGGGTCATTTGACCTATCATTCAGTTCACTTGACCTTGTGGGTCATTTGACCTATCATTCAGTTCACTTGACCTTGGGGGTCATTTGACCTTTTCTGCCCACAACACTAACTATTGTTGAACTCACTTGACCTATTAAAGAGTCATTTGACTTATTGAAATAATGCTTTTGTTCCCAACTCTTTAATTATTGTTAAGTTCACTTGACCTTAAGAATCATTTGACCTTTAATCAAAATGTTTGTGTCCACAACACTTTAGTATTATTATGCTCACTTGACAGGATTATTAGATCTTTTGTCATGTTTGTATGTACATCGTTGTGTCTAAATGTTTACGTATCAACCTAATGCTATGAGTTCACAAGGCAGACTGGAAATAAACTCCACTGTAATTTCCCTTCAAAGGTTTATTTGTTGTTGTGGATATAAAAATCTAATATGGGAGCCAGAATCAAATATGTCCACTGATTGGCTGAACTATCAGACTGATTTCAGATGCCACATGATTTTAAAACTGGTTATTTCTTTTAAAAAGTTTTTGTCTGTGGCAGTGACTTTAAATCCCAGATAACAAACGGGGTCTCAAATATAAAGAATAATTCCTCTACGCTAAATTCCATTCTATTCATGTATATTTATTTATAAATGATTTTCATTATTTAGTTTAATGGCTACCTCCATGTTAAACAGAAGCATTTAATCAGACTTTTGTTGATATTTTTCTGTTTTAATTGAAGTGAGCAGCTCTTCATTTCCAGTAGTTTAATTTTTATTTAATTAATTATATACAAATATATTTAGAATTGTATTATTATTGTATTAGTTTTTATGCTGTATATATTTTAATGTGTGGTTTCCTTTGGACAATCATATATATTATTCTGTATAACACATGACACAAATCAACAGGGTTGTATATGTTACCCTTGTTTTTATTTCTACATTTTATTTATAGCTAAATAAGAACAAACTTTATATTTTTTTTAATGATTGTATAATTTAATTTTCTTTTCTTGTTTAACAATTTCATATATTATTGACAACTGAACATCCTTACCAACGAGAACATTATTTTTTAACAATAAAATGTGACTATTTTAGTTTTTTTTAACCCAAGTATTGGTTTTAAATGTAATCAAATAGAAATTTGGTCTGATGTAATTTTTTTTAATTTTTTTTTTATTAAACATATTGTCGCTAGTTTAATTGTTTAAATCAATTTTGGAAGTTGATGATCATCAGAGAATTTGTATGACCTTTAAGACAGTATACAAATGTTGTTAAGACCATTTATAAGGTGGTTGTTTTGAAATCCATTCATATTTAGTCTTATTTCTCATATCCAATGTATAAGTGTGATATATGCAAATCTATATTGTTGATTTTAATAATAGTTTTGATTTTTCTCTCCTATGTTTAATATGTAAATGTGTCAATTCATCGTTTTAGAAACTATTGCATTATGGGATCTCAATTAAGCAGAATAACTTTGGCAAATAAAAGTAAACTCTTACATCTTAGTCTATCAATGTAAATTGTGGAGCACAAAAGTTGAAAATTAGCCATGATTCTTTAGTTTCTGAAGTGGTGAATTGAAATATTCAGACTGATAGTCATTAGCAAGAGATCTTTGTTTTTTTTGTTCTTGTTTATTACAGGGTTCGTACAGGTGCTTGAAATCCTTGAAAGTACTTGAAAACGAAAGTAGCAAAATCAAGGACTTGAAAGTACTTGAATTCCAATAAAGGTGCTTGAAAAACCTTNATAAAATGTATGAAAATGCTCAGAAAAAGGTGCTTGAAAACTGTAATTTTTATCCTGGAAAGTTCTTGAAAAGTCCTTGATTTTGCTCAACAAAAAAGTGTATGAACCCTGTTATTAAACTCCTTATTTTATGCATTTCTATTTAAAAGCATAACTACCAGTTAATACACATTTATAATATAGTTCAGTACAGTTATATTGCTTCTTGTTGAGAAATAAATATTATTTTTAGAATGTGTTATGATGACTAAAACTAAACTACTCTCAATTGATCTGATATTCCAGCGCTTGTGGTTCCTATCAGGATTTCCTTGAATGAAGGTTGCTGTTAACAAGGCAGCTACTGAACCAAGGGTCCCTCTTGGTTAAGTTGATGTAATCACTTCGAAAGTTTTACGGTCGCCACCATGACTTGGTTTCCCTTAACGGAATATCTGTGTCACAAATGACCACAGATTTGTTCCACTTGTTATAAACACTTCCTCATGGCTTATCATCAGTTTTGTGAGTGATTGTTGTATAATGCCAAATGAGAAATTTTCAGCCATATCAAGGGGAGAAAGAGTTGCATTCGATAAGATGATAATGATGTCCGGTTTATATTCGAACAACACGCATACCGGTGTATGGGGAAAACATGTCGCTCCACCCATTCACATTATCCTGATTCCCAGCCAACCAGTCAGTGATCTTTCTCATTAATGCTGCGTGCTTAGAGGAGTAGCAACAAATACCAATTTTNGACATGTTATGTTCCTCATATATACTTAACACTGCAAAATAAAAATCCCAAGCATGTCAGATGCAAAAAGAGCTACACTATCACTTCTCTGCAGCATTAAAGTTGGTGATATATGTTAGTATGGAATGTCTGATTATTTGGAAATCATCCATTCTTGAAATCACAGCTAATATAAAGTTTCAAGGCAAAACCGTATATCAGCACTTTCGCGCTTTGATATAGTCTTAGGTTTGACACAATCGGGGCTCGAATCCACGAATATACCACACTCGAGGTGAGCACGCTAACCATTACATCAACAAATCTGTTTTAAATTTTAATATTCCAAAAAGAGGTAACCAGAAGACGTAAATCGAAGAACAGACAATACCGTGGTCAAAAGAAAAAGGACAAACAATGGTCTACAAAACACTACATCGAAAACTAATGATTCATGCAATGCACGTCACATGTTCCATCACATGTTTTCAGAAGTAATTGATATACAATGTATATAAATTGTTGCTTTACATTCTCTCTATTGATGTACTAATCGTACTGAAAATATGTATTTTTAAACTATTACACCAAGCAAACAGGAATCGGTGTCACAATAAAACAAAAACGGCAAATAGCTGCAGAAGACAATAGATTTAGTACAGGTATTAGGTTTGTAATGAAAATTGGAAATATTGGGGATAAATTACAGTAGTATTGCAAGTCCCTTTTGTTTACCTTGCACATATCTTTGGCATATACAGAACAAAATAAAACTCCTGAAAACGAATAGACATGGATATAAATCAATAACTTTGTCGACCATGCAATGAAAATCATTTAAAAGTGCAGTTTAATTTGTTGGAAATATAAAACAGAGAAATTTTGTTACAACAGTGCAGTAATTTTTGTTAGCTCACCTGACCCGAAGGGTCATGTGAGCTATTGCTACCACTGGGCGTCCATCGCCTGTCTGTCGTTAGCTTTTTAGCTCACCTGACTCAAAGGATCAGGTGAGCTATTGGCGTCCGTCGTTAGCTTTTCACATTTCAATCTTCTCATCAGAAACCACTGAGCCAAATGGAACCAAATTTGGCAGGAATGTGCATCAGGAGGTCCTCTATAAAATTTATGTTTTTTGTTTCGATCAGGAATTCAACATGGCGGCCAGGGCCAATAATGTGTTTTGATTGGCTCAATTTTCAAAGACCTTCTTGTCAGAAACTACACAACCAATGGAATTGTTTTATGGTGTGAAGGATCCTTGGGTGGTCCTCTACCAAAATTATGTTTTTAGTGCAGATCCAAAATCCAAGATGGCCACCACAGCAGGATGAAGTTTAACATTGGACCCTATGGTAAATACCTTCAAAGATCTTCTCAGAAGCCACAATGTCAGTAAAAATGATCTCTTGCAGAAATGTTCCTTGAATGGTCCTCTACCAAAATTATGTTTTTGGTGCTGATCTGAAGTCCAAAATGGCCGTCACTGTGGGACAAAATTTAACATTTGACCCTATGGGAAATGCCTTCAAAGATCTTCTAAATCTGTTTTCTGTGGAAAGAAAGATAACTCCAATTTAATCTGTGGAAAGAGAGATAACTTTAAATATTGACATAATTTACTTTAGTATAATACAGTTAAAATGAATCTGTATAAAAAAAATGTGATCGAGATACCCACCCTAAACCGTATATATTTATGATAAGGGTGACTAGGCAAATTAAATGCTTATAGCTCAGACCCCCGGGGGAGGGGGTCATACCCTACCCTCTACCTGAAGTGAACTTTTTAATGGTTGAGATCCCTACCCCTAAACCATATTTATTTATGATCAGGGTGACTAGGCAAATTAAATGCCTTATAGCTCATGCCCTGGGGGGTCATACCCCACCCCTACCTGAAGTGAACTTTTTAATGGTTGAGATCCCCACCCCTAAACCATATATATTTATGATCAGGGTGAGTAGGCAAATTAAATGCCTTATAGATCAGGCCCCGGGGGTCATACCCCACCCCCTAGCTGAGGTAAACTTTTTAATGGTTGGGATCCCCACCCATAAGTCATATATATTTATGATCAAGGTGAGTAGGCAAATGAAATTCCTTATAGCTCAGGTCCTGGGGGTCATACCCCATCCCCTACCTGAAGTGAACTTTTTAATGGTTGAGATCCCCACCCCTAGACCATATATATTTATGATTAGGGTGTCTAGGCAAATTATATGCCTTATAGCTCAGGCCCCAGGGGTCTTATCCCACCCACTACCTGAAGTGAACTTTTTAATGGTTGAGATCCCCACCCCTAAGCCATATATATTTATGATCAGGGTGACTAGGCAAATTAAATGCCTTATAGCTCAGGCCCCGGGGGTCATACCCCACCCCTACCTGAGGTGAACTTTTTAATGGTTGACATCCCCTCCCCCAAATTATATATATTTATGATCGGGGTTAATAGATAAATTAAATGCCCCAATAGTTGAGGCCAGAGGTCATCCCATCCCCATCCCCTACTGGAAGTTTTTTTTATAGCCGAGTATAAAACAAGACCAAATGATTTTGACTTGCAACACGTTTTAGTTAGTAATGTCCGAAGGGACAAGTTAAAAAAAAATGTTAATGTAGAGGCCTGTGGGAAGCACCTATAGGCTATGGAATGTTCTGTATTAAGTTTCTTCAGAGCAGAATGCAAGGTGAGCGACACAGGCTCAGCTCGGTGTTGAGTCTCTAGTTGTATTTTAATCAACTCCTCTAAAACCACTGGGCCAATTTGAACCAAATTTTGGTGGAATGGTCCTTGGATGGTCCCCTTTCAGAATTGTGTCCAACAATCCCCCCTGCCAACCAAGATGGCTGCCGTTACTAAAAATAGAAAATTCGGCAAAAAATCACTTAAAAATTATCTTCTCTGTAACTGCTGGGCCAATTGGGCCCAAACTATGGTGGGATGGTCTTCAGATGGTCCTCTTTGAGAATTGTGTCCGACGACCCTGGCCGCCAACCAAGATAGCCGCCGTTACTAAAAATAGAAAATTTGTCAAAAAAATCACTTAAAAATTATCTCCTCTGAAACTACTGGGCCAGTTGGGCCCAAACTATGGTGGAATGGTCTTTAGGTGATCATCTTTCAGAATTGTGTCCGACGACCCTGGCCGCCAACCAAGATGGCCACCGTTACCAAAAAGAGAAAATTCAGCAAAAAATCACTTAAAAATTATCTCCTCTGAAACTGCTGGGCCGATTGGGCCCAAACTATGGTGGAAAGGTCTTTAGGTGATCCCCTTTCAGAATTCTGTCCGACGACCCCGGCCATCAACCAAGATGGCTGCCATTACTAAAAATAGAAAATTCGGCAATACTGCTGGGTCAATTGGGCCCAAACTATGGTGGAATGGTCTTCAGATGGTCCTCTTTGAGAATTGTGTTCGACGACCCCGGTCGCCAACCAAGATGGCCACCGTTACTAAAAATTGAAAATTCAGCAAAAAATCACTTAAACATTATCTCCTCTGAAACTGTTGGGCCAATTGGGCCCAAACTATGGTGGAATGGTCTTTAGGTAATCATCTTTCAGAATTGTGTCCGGCGACCCTGGCCGCCAACCAAGATGGCCACCGTTACTATGAATAGAAAATTCAGCAAAAAATCACTTAAAAATGATCTCATCTGAAACTGCTGGGCCAATTGGGCCCAAACTATGGTGGAATAGTTTTTAGGTGATCCCCATTCAGAATTGTGTCCGACGACCTGGCCGCCAACCAAGATGGCCACCGTTATTAAAAATAGAAAATTCGGCAAAAAATCACTTACAAATTATCTTCTCTGAATTTGCTGGACCAATTGGGACCAAACTATGGTGGAATGGTCTTCAGATGGTCCTCTTTGAGAATTGTGTCCGACGACCCCGGCCGCCAACCAAGATAGCCGCCGTTACTAAAAATAGAAAATTTGGCAAAAAGATCCCTTAAAAATTTTCTCCTCTGAAACTACTGGGCCAATTGGGGCCAAATTATGGTGGAATGGTCTTTAGGTGATCATCTTTCAGAATTATGTCCGACGACCCCAGCTGCCAACCAAGATGGCCACTGTTACTAAAAATAGAAAATTCAGCAAAAAAATCACTTAAAAATTATCTCCTCTGAAACTGCTGGGCCAATTGGGCCCAAATTATGGTGGAATGGTCTTTATGTGATCCCCTTTCAGAATTCTGTCCGACGATTCGGCCGCCAACCAAGATGTCCACCATTACTAAAAATAGAAAATTCGGCAAAAAATCACTTAAAAATGATCTCCTCTGAAACCGCTGGGTCAAATGGGCCCAAACTATGTTGCAATGGTCTTTAGATGGTCCCCCTTCAGAATTATATCCGACAACCCCGCCCGCCAAAGAAGATGGCGGCCATTGCTAAAAATAGAAGATGCGCAAAAATTCACTTAAGGTGGTACCTTACATTTCAGGTAAAATTTGATCTGCTCGTTTAAATTTCTTATTTTTTTGGCAGTGTTTTTGAATATATCCACTGTAATAAATATCAAAATTTTAACAAATTCCAACCAACAGACTCAGAGCTATCAATTCAATAGCCACATAGCAGCTTTTCTCTCTGTGGTTTTGATCATTGAGATGCTTGAAATCTGCATACAAACATCATATGATCAAAACGTTCAACTGATTTTAAAGAGTTATCTCCCTGTAGTGTTAGGTACCACCTTAAAAATTATCTCCTCTGAAACTGCTTGGTCAACTTTGAGCCAGGTGAGCGATCACAGGCTCCTAGGAGCCTCTAGTTTTTTTATTTTATCATTTAGTTGTATCTGACAAATTGGGTAAGGGTGAGATTTTCGGTATTTAACGCCACTTACTTAACAATATTTCAGTTATATCGTGGCGTCCGTTTTATTGGAGGAAACCGGAGAAATCGAGAATGTTGACTACATGTACCACTGGGGTAAAGCTGATGACCGTAACTGTAAATTACGGTCATCCCAAGATGTCGGACATGAAATTAGCTAAGAATCTTTTTCGTCGATTAAATTGTTTCTATAATGTATTTTAAATGACACATGCATTAGTACGATAGTAATCTATGAACTTTTCACAAGGAAATCACAAATTACGACTGAAAAATGTATATGAAAGAGAAAATCCGATTTTAAAAAATCGCTAAGATGACCGTAACTGAAAACTACAATTACGGTCATCTCAGTTTTCAATTACGGTCATCTTAGCGATTTTTTTAAATCGGATTTTCTCTTTCATATACATTTTTCAGTCGTAATTTGTTATTTCCTTGTGATAAGTTCATAGATTACTATCGTACCAATGCATGTGCCATTTAAAATACATTACAGAAACAATTTAATCCTTACCCGATTCCACGTCCGCCATCTTGGGATGACCGTAATTGCAGTTACGGTCATCAGCTTTACCCCAGTGATGTACATTTTATTGTAAGAAGAGATCCTTCAATACATTTTAAGATGACACAATGGTATATACATGTACATGTAATTACTTCCCTTCCTACACTTATAGTGGCAGTTGCATTCCCCTAAACGGTTTCTGTTAGAACATTGAATCAATTTCATTCAAAACGAACGTTGGAATTGTGGAGATGTGCATGAATGGAATTAATTCCAGTTGGACTAATACTCTTCTTACCTCAATAGTGCCAAGCTACTTTTATAAGTAAACAAATTTGACACTGGAGTTATCTTTCTTTCTTCAAGGTTAATTCTAAGTCTCCTCTTTCCTCACTAATATGCAAATGAATTTATTGGTCATTATATGATGAACCTTCTCAAAGATCTCACCGATATGTTCAACGAAACTAAATGCACTGCCAACACCATGTGGAACATCTTCAGAGACACACTCATTAACTTTACAAGCAAGAACATCCCCCATAAAACAGCGAAGAACAAAAATGGACACCCTTGGATAGACGCAGAACTTAAAAAGCAGATAAGACGTCAACGACTCTACAAGAAGATGAAAAAGACGGGTGATCCCGACACCAAGAAAGCTTACAGGAAACACAAACATCACCTGCAAAAACTCACCAGACAAGCATATTGGCGATACATCGAAGGAATCATAACACCAGATGATCTTGATCGACCATACACAGGGATGAAGAAATTCTGGATCTACATCAAGCACCGAAGGAAAGACAACTCAGGAGCACCATCACTCAAGCTAAATGGTAAACTGTACTGTGATCCTACAACAAAATCCAACATTCTGAACCAGCAATTTAAATCGGCGTTCTCCCAGAGGATCACCTTCACTTCTAACGAGTTTGCAGACTTTCACAGAATGTCCGATGCTGACTATCCCATTATGTCAGACTTCAAATTCACATCAAACGGCATAGAAAAACTCCTGAAAGGCCTGAATGCGCACAAAGCTCCCGGACCGGACAACTTTTCTCATATACTTCTGAAGGAACTTAGCAGTGAGATAGCACCCCTACTCCAGCTTGTATACCAGAAGTCTCTAGATACCAGCTGTGTACCGGAAGATTGGCGCAAAGCGAATGTTACACCTATCTACAAAAAGGGACCAAAGTATCTCGCAGAAAACTACCGCCCAGTCTCACTTACCTCGGTCTGCTGGAAGATAATGGGACACGTGTTGGCGAGTAACATTATGCGACACGGAGAGGATAATGGCATCCTATACCAGCTACAGGACGGTTTCCGGTGGAACAGATCCTGTGAGACACAGCTGGTCGAGTTTATCGACGAACTCACCAAGAACCTCCAGGAAGGCCTTCAAACGGACGTGATCATCATGGATTTCGCAAAGGCTTTTGACAAAGTCAACCACAGCCTCCTCGTCCACATGATACACCAGTATGGCATCCGGGGTAAGGTAAACAGCTGGATCAAAAGCTGCCTCTCCCTAAGGAACCGGACAGTCGTTGTCGAGGGAGTGTCCTCATCACAGGTCGATGTAGACTCTGAGTACCACAGGGATCAGTACTTGGACCATCCCTCTTCATCTACTACATCAATGACCTCCAAGACAGGCTACGATCCACTGTTCGACTATTTGTGGACGACACTATCGACGACACTATCGCCTACCTCACTATATCATCTGAGGATGATGCCGAACACCTCCAGGAAGACCTCGACAAACTCGCACAATTGGGAGAAGACTGGTGCATGCAGTTCCATCCAGCAAAATGTACAGTCACCGTCACCAACAAGCGGAATCCCATCGTGACAGAGTACACCATTCGAGGACAATTACTTGCAGCAGTGACATCAGCCAAGTACCTGGGGGTTACCATCACCGACAAAGTGAACTGGAGCCAACATATCGATTCCATCACAAACAAGGCGAATAGGACTCTTGGCTTCCTACGCAGAAATCTGAAGATCTCATCAATATCGATCAAGGAGCGAGCATACAAGACCCTAGTCCGTCCACTCGTGGAGTATGCCAGCCCGGTATGGGATCCTCATCATCAGACAGACATCAGGAAGCTGGAGAGTGTACAACGAAGGGCAGCAAAGTTCGTCTTAAGCAGCCAACACAATAGGTCTAGCGTCACTGCCATGATCCAACGCCTTGATTGGAGGTCATTAGAGGACAGGAGAAGGGACGCTAGACTTACCATGCTCTATAAGATCGACCGCGAACAAATCGCCATCTCCAAGACAGACCGCCTCGACAGACCAACAAGAAGACTACGACAATCTCACGACAATGCATATCAAGTACCACACTGTAGGATTGACGTCAGGAAGATGTTGTTCTTCCCAAGAACTGTCCGAGATTGGAACGACCTGCCACCCGACAAAGCCAGCCTGGACACACTTGAAGCTTTTAAAGTGTCCAATAAACCGCCTCGACTGTTTTTATCGTTTAACCTGTTTTTAACTTATCCCGATGCTAGACTTCCCTTGATGCAGAGCACCTATTTAAATCACTGCATGATCTTCGACATGACGAAGGAGGCAGTTAATCGGCAGAAGCAGAACCAATCAGCTGAAGTAAAGTTTTCTCTATATGCAAAGGACATAGGAAGTTCATTTGCAATCCAAAGATATATTTTGTAGTACATTAATATATTTTTGGTGGACTACCATAAGGTCCTATGTTAAAAACAATTGTCCTGCAGTGGCGACCGTCTTGGATTTCTTATCTACTAATGAAACTCAAACATTATACAGTGTCATGGAAAGAGCATTCACACTATGTGATACTTCGAAAGTTTTATAGTCGCCGCCACGAGTTGGTTCGTCGTTACGGAGTATTCGTGTCACAAATGACCACGGATATGTTCTGGTTGTCTTGTGTTCGGTAATTTTGTTATTACCCTTATTGATCACAATCCGGTCCTTTCCTCATCCATGACATCACCGAGTTTGTGATAAGATTAACATGACTGGTGTTACATGTGGAGCAGTAACTGCTTACCCTTCCGGAACACATGAGTTCATCCGTTTTAGTTGGGCTCGTGTTACTCTATCATTAGTTTTATGAGTATGTTTTTGTAGATCGAAATACAATTAGAGGAAGTGCTGTTTTAATCACCAAAAGCACATGCCTCGTGATTGGTCCCAAACACCCTACCAATAATATAAAAAAACTCCTAGTGTATGAATGTACGACGATTCCCCCCCCCCCACCCCCGACGTTTCAACACAAACATAATTGAATTGTTCCATGTCACAGCAATTGTTCTTCTGGTTCCAGAAATGGTTGCAATGCACTTTTCCAACAAATAATATACTTGTCTTACAGTGTGTTTATTAAAGTGGGATTTTTTTTATATGAATACAGTTATTCCATGTGGTAGTTATATACCCCCGGTTTTAGTGGGGTTCATGTTGCTCAATCAATTTGTTTAGTTTTCTGTGTAGTGTTTTGTAGATCATTGTTTGTCCTTTTGTATTTTTGTCTTTTGGTCATTGTGTTGTCTCCTTCATTTGATTTACCGCTTCCGATTGCCCCTTTTGGTATTTTCAATTTTTCTTTCTGTCGTTCCCCTGGCTCCAGAAATGTAATGTTTCTAGATACCTTTCCAGCAGATAATAGGTGCTCGGATCTTCCATGATGCTTAACAAAATTGAAATTCAACATAATGGTTTGTGTCCCCCCCCCCCCGGTTTTCAATGGGGTTCCTGTATGTTGCTTAATCTTTAGTTTTCTGTGTAGTGTATTGAACATTATTGTTTGTACTTTTTCTTGTGACCATTGTATTGTCTGTCTTTCGACTTATGGATACTGATTATACTTTGGTATCTTCAAAATATTCTACAAAAGGAAGATGTCGTCTTTCTTTGGTAAAATATGGACTATCAGTTAAAAAAAAAGAAAACCTATAATTTTTGTACACATTATCTAAATGTACTTTGTATAAAATCTTCAATTAGTTTTAAAGGAAGATTTTAAAGTGAGCATATGAAAATTGCAAATATTACCATTTTTCAATTAACTAAAAATAACAACTATAGAATGTACAAGTTATGATAGCGAAATTCAAACTGGACCTGTGTAGTATTGTCAAAAACATTGCTAAAACAATTCAAAACGTTTATGGACATAGGAAACTGAAGTTAGAGCATAATAACCACAAAATTGTCATTATTAAATTAATTGAGGGACATACCTATGAAACAATAAATGGTATAATAACAAAATTCGAACTTAATCCTTGCATTAATATTAAATACATTGCATATATGTCAAAGGGGACTAATGTTAGAGTACGGAGACCAAAACAGAACATGCCGAAAAACAGACAATGGTAACACTTAATGTTCTGTCACCTTTTGGTAGGGAATAAAAATGGTCTATCAGTTTTAATGGAAAACCTAAAGCCTTAAATTGGTTTATCAGTATAAAAAAGTATGTTATCTTTATTTGGTACAATATGGTATGTCAGTTTAAACGGAAGATCTATATTCTTTACCCAGAACAACATCATCTAACAGTTTAAACTGAAGACGTATAGTCTTCATTGATACAAAATCATCGGTCAGATTGAAAGGAAAACCTATTGTCTTTATTTGGTACCAAATCGTCTGTCAGTTTTAAATGGAAGACATATAGTCTTTTTTTATACAAAATGGTATGTCAAGATTAATCGAAATTGTCTCAGTGTCTGTCAGTTTAAACCCAAGAGCTATATTCTTTTTGGTACAAAATGGATTGTCAGTTTAAATTGAAGGCATAAACTTTATTTGGTACAAAATGATGGTCAGCTTAAACGGAAGAACAATAGTCTTTAATAGTACAAAATTTTAAAAGGAAGACATATTGTTTTTACTCGATACAAAATAGTATGTCAGCTTAAAAAAAAGTAATATAGTCTATATATGGTAAAAATGGTCCGACAGTTTAAACGAAAGACCTATAGTCTTCATTTGGCAACAAAATCGGCTGTCTATTTAAAAGAAGGTATGCAATCTTTACTTGGTACAAAATTGTGAGTATGTTTCAGGCTTAGGGGGGTTGTGGTATTTAACCCCACTTTCAACAATATTTCACTTATATCGTGGGGGGTCAGTTTTATTGGTGGAGGAATTTATCGGAGTACCCAGAGAAAACCCACCGACCTGTCGCAAGCCTGTAGCAAACTTTATCACATAATGTTCTATAGAGTACACCTTGCCTGGGTGGGATTCGAACTCACAACGGTAGTGGTGATAGGCACTGGTTGCATAGGTAGTTATAAATAGATCACGGCCACGACGAACCAGTTTATTTTTAATTATATATCACAAACTTCAAACTATTGATATTTCAAATATTGTATTGCATCTGTTCATATTCACATTTTTTTATAACAATGATGATGGAAATGATATATAAAAGAGCATGTCCCCTCCCCACCCCCTCCTCATCATTACCAGATAAAACCAGTAACATTGACTTCTCCTATGTTGTTGTAAGTAAAAAGTCTATATTAACATCAAATAAGGTTATTTTAACCCCAGACGTTTCTTTTCTTTCTCTTTCCGTCGTACGATCTCTATATTTCTGTCTTTCCAGTTACTTTTTCTCAGTTTAATGGGTCGATTTCCTACATATTTACCTGCAATTGAGAAAATTGTAATTATGTATTTTACTAGTTTTATATATCTCTATGAAATCTGACGAACTGAAAAATGTCCACACCATCTGATATAATAATGTTCTGATATACAAATGCTGCCACCATCAAAACTGTAGGTAGCATGTAGTGATATTGATAATGTTTGATGTTGTGTAATTTACCATTGTAAAGTCATTGTAATATCTATTAAATTTGTTGATAAATCATTACGATGAACATAAACATTTTGATTAGTTTTATCACCATCCTCCCCCATTGTCATCCTTGACCATAACAATAAATAATTCATCACCAATATATAAAGTGATATATGTATTATGACTATTTCTATAAGAATCTCCTTCAATGACTTTATTATATAATGTGACTTATTATGTGTCAAAGTGTAGAAGAGAAGAGTTATCTCTTGAAATAGTTCATCAAAATATGAATTAATGTTCAAATCTATAGAAATTTAAATATCATATATAAACAAACAGAGTGACAAAAAACAAGGTAAAATGTCCCCATTGAGAAACCAAATGAAACCTAAAATATAATCTTAGAATGATAAGTGACAAAAAACAAGGTAAAATGTCCCCATTGAGAAACCAAATGAAACCTAAAATATAATCTTAGAATGATAAGTGTTATCTGTGTAGACTCCGCCCATACAAAAAAAACCAAGAGTGTCCGTAAGCTGTGCAAATAGATGGACAGTAAATTAGATTATAACCGAGTGTTAGGATACGGATACTAAAAACTACCACGTTCGTACAATGTACAAAATGTATTACACACCCTTTTGCTGAGACCCCATGTGGGTTCTGAAGTTAACAAATAAGATCCACATATTCCCCTGCTTCTCTTACAAGGAGACTTACTGGTTTCGCGGGAGAACTTAGGGGATAGAAACTGAACTTCTCCGACTTGCTAGCGTCTAGCACGCCATCAAAAATGTCAAAATTAAACTAAATAAAGGACAATTTACTCTCATCTCATCGCACCAAATATAAGCTTCATTCCATTTATGATAAATGTGTCTATTTTCACCCACAAGAATCAGAATCTTGTTGTCCTGTCGTATTTCATGTCATCATAATATCTATCCTCAGTCGAGACACAACAGGTTAATATGGCATAATTTTGTATTAAGACCACCGACTATCTTGTCTAATGGAATCTGTATTACATCTTAATCTACCATACATTATTTTCTCTTCCCGAAGGAAAATGACAAATGAGCTTATATACAGTTGATTACGTGGTTTATAAAACCCCCTGTCCAACAGTGCATTTTGACGGAAATTCAATTTGCTGAACACCGTTCGTTTCAGTTTCTTACTGTTTAAGTAATTGAACACTTCTGAGTTAATAAAAACGAAATTGAAAGTACACATATCATGTATATATGGAGATTTTGTATTGTTCATACAGAAGATATCATAGTGACTTATTTAAATTAACACATAATATTTTGTTTGGTTATAAGATAATATTATTTTACGCTTAAGTGATATTATTAACCAGAAAACAAACACTTTTCACAGAGAAATTAATTTAGTTTCAATCAATCAATATTTTGGATAAATATTTTGAATTTTGAAATAGAAATTTCAGCACCAAACCATCAGTTATAACGGGTCTACAAACACTGACAATATTTTATTGTTTCGTGGATTGACTTTGCAATTTTGTGTTCATTATAAGGTTTATATTTGGGCACTATTCTGGTTAGTTTTCCGTGAGAAATTTTTATATCCAATTGATTTTTTTTTAACGTAGTACTTCAGCTATATGAGGCATTAAGAAAAATGAGGTATTCAAAATCCGGCAATCGAAGAAGTTCAGAAAATACCATTAGTAAAAGAAAAAGAACAAACAATGACCCAAAAAACTACACAGAAAACTAACCATGCTGTCAACTTCTCTGTATAAAGCACGTGTCCCTGCAGCCATGTTGTCAAGTTGT
>MJUT01010771.1:626072-639698 GCA_002080005.1 Gigantidas platifrons | reverse complement strand
GGAATAGGCGTCCTTAGCTGGTTTTTAGATATATTGTTTATGCCCCTTGGTTTCCTTGCTCCTCTCTCGGGTATATATATCCTTGGCCGGTTTTTAGATATATTGTTTATGCCCCTTGACTTTCTTGCTCCTCTCTCGGGTATAGGTGTTCTTAGCTGGTTTTTAGATATATTGCTTAGGCTCCTTGACTTTCTTGCTTCTCTCTCGGGTATAGGTGTTCTTAGCTGGTTTTTAGATATATTGTTTAGGCTCCTTGACTTTCTTGCTTCTCTCTCGGGTATAGGTGTTCTTAGCTGGTTTTTAGATATATTGTTTAGGCCCCTTGGCTTTCTTGCTCCTCTCTCGGGTATAGGTGTTCTTAGCTGGTTTTTAGATATATTGTTTAGGATCCTTGACTTTCTTGCTCCTCCTCTCGGGTATAGGTGTTCTTAGCTGGTTTTTAGATATATTGCTTAGGCTCCTTGACTTTCTTGCTTCTCTCTCGGGTATAGGTGTTCTTAGCTGGTTTTTAGATATATTGTTTAGGATCCTTGACTTTCTTGCTCCTCTCTCGGGTATAGGCGTCCTTAGCTGGTTTTTAGATATATTGTTTATGCCCCTTGGCTTCCTTGCTCCTCTCTCGGGTATATTCCTTGGCCGGTTTTTAGATATATTGTTTAGGCCTCTTGGCTTTCTTGCTCACAAAGACATAAAACTATAACTATTTGGCTTTCCAATCTTTTTTTTACTTTCAGCATACCTGACACATTTCACCAACCAAGGCTTTACATTTCATAAATTAACAAAATATTTTTTTTTCCAATTATGGCGATCCACAACCCTTCCATATCTTCCATAAAAGGCAGTGTTGAAAATTGTGACGTCTTTTAAACATGGTTATATAAACCATATCCAACTTCAGCAATTATTTTAACTACATGTATAATTTTATAAAATAAACAGCTAATAAATTAATTTGTTTCTAACATGCTTTATTATATTGTCTACTACCTGCGTTGGTCAACATAATATGCAAAATTATATCTAATTAAATACTCATGCATCTGGTCGTTTCATTTTAAAACGCATGTTCATCGAGGTATGATATGTACTACACTCTCAATGAATTAGTAAGAAAGAATACAGGTGTAATTGAACATTAGAGACTATCCAACTTCACATTTGAAATACCAAGTAAAGGAACATCGCTTTATTGCTGTCCTACAATTTACAGTCACGGTAGTCTTCAATGAGGGGCATAACCCATAAAATAAAATGAGTGCGAGTCCGCATCTAATCTGTAGTTGAATGGTACTACTGTGGATAAATGTTTCCTCTGTGCACCTTTATCATTTTAATATTTGGTGTACATTATTCTATTCATAGTTGCCCGTGAAATACTGAAAGTTCCGTTTGAAAGAAAACCAGACATTTTACCCAGTGAAATCATTGTGTGACGTCACATCACTAACATCGCACATGACAATTTAATATGTCATTAATTATTTAATTCTACATCTAATTAACGAGGATTGTCGACAGTCGGTGGTTATGAGTGGGTTCCTATATAAATAAATAATCTATATATAATATAATGGTTCTGGCAAAATGTACAATACAAGAGAACAACCACACACACACACCCATGCCCCCCCCCAACACACCCATGTTCCCCCATACACCCCCATGTTCCCCCCATACACCCCCATGTCCCACAGATTAATTCTTAAGCAAAGATTTAACTGATGTGATATCATCGAGAGCCGGAAATGAAAACCAATTATGAAAAAAAAGTTTAAACAGTGATGGTCAACAATTCTACCAATATCAACAAAATGAACAACCGCCCCTCACTTCAAACCATTGAACATAACAAAGACCACGTTATATAACCTGGTTAATGGGATCCACGTTATATAACCCGGTTAATGGGATCCACGCTATATAACCCGGTTAATGGGATCCACGCTATATAACCCGGTTAATGGGATACACGTTATATAACTCGGTTAATGGGATCCACGTTATATAACCCGGTTAATGGGTTCCTATGTCCCTCTATAATTGATTATTAACAAAGACCACGTTATATAACCCGGTTAATGGGATCCACGTTATATAACCCGGTTAATGGGATCCACGTTATATAACCCGGTTAATGGCATCATATGTCCCTCTATAATTGATTATCATACGACAATATAAACAATACAAACTCGTTGCACCAGATTCGCTTCCAATCAAAATGACTACACACCATCATAAAAATGAATGACAACATAAACACGGAGAAGCACGATAGCAGGGTCAGTAAATAGTGGTGGTTAAAGTGCCATTTGCGGTAGTGCCTACCGACACAATATGTGGGCGGAGCTTATCAACAATCCCCGTTGATATGAATAGCATATTTATGAAACTGTATGTCACATGACCAACGTGACCTGAAGGTCGCATACATCAGATATTTGAATTTTCGAAGATTTTTGTACTTTTTAGACTGATGAAGAAAATTATTTTTAATAAGACTGAAAGTTTCGTAGGGAGGAACACTAGTGACCATGCCTGTCAAATATTTTGCTCCAAAAGTATAACTGTGAAACTAAACTGATTTTTCCTCCTCGAGATAACCTGAACAATCTGAATGTTTGCTCCGCCCACAGCTATTTATACCCATGGTCCCGGTTTAACCGATTACTAGCTAAGAAGGTTGTTGGTTAAAAACCATTACTCTTCAAACAAAAAAGTCATCTTACGCTAAATTTGAAATCTACGTTTTCATTAATTGATTAACTATCAATTAACAATAAAGGTCTTGAGAAATTATTGGCCAGAGTAAACAGGTCTTCAATTGGTTGGGATCAAATATTGAACATAATAGTAATAAAATATGGAATGTAATATCAATGTACTGATTTAATTGTTAGTTGGACCAACTAGTTGTACCAATAGATTGTCTATAGTTTCTCTTTGAAACGTTTTATTTGCGAAAACTAATAAGTAAAATCTATGTAATAAACAGTATAACTATTCTTACATTCCGAATATCAAAAATACAGTCAAACCTGTCCAAGCAGTCACCTCTATTAAGCAGTCACCTGTATTAAGAGGTCACCATTTTCTTTTCCTGTCATAGAAAATTTCATATGAATTGAACCTCTTTTAAGAGGTCATCTGTCTTATAATGTCACTTTTTCTTTGTCCCAAATATTTCATATGAATTTAACCTCTTTTAAGAGGTTACCTGTCTTATAAGGCCACTTTTTATTTGTCCCAAAGGTGGCCTCTTAATACAACTTTGACTGTATATCACTGGTAACAAAACAATGATGATAATTTACTCATGGGCTAATGAGCATTCGTGAGTCACAGTGTTGTTAGGTTACACGTGCTTCATTTTCCATATTTGGAATGCAAGTGTTGTTATACTATAATTATTTCCATAATGCGGACAGCCGATTACAACGTGATGTTAATTTTCCAAACATGAATAAATCATATCGAAGTTCAGCAATTATTTTAACTACATGTACATGTATAATTTTATAAAATAAACAGCTAATAAAATAATTTGCAAAATTTCATGTATTTACACACTGTTATTATAATAGTTTCTGCCTTTGTTGGTAAACAATGTAAGTAAAATTATATACAAATACAATATTTATCTGTTTATTTGTATTTACGTTGTTAAAGGCAACGATTAAAGACTAATTATTACAATTGAGATAGCTAAATGTTATTGACAGTCTTGTAATGATCGTCCTACTCATAAACCGTCATATAAAGATGTGACCAGAGCTCTCATCCTTACTAATCGTTAGTTTGCATTTTGTAAGGAGTTTAATATTACATAAAGAGAAAGATACTTCAAAAAGGTAAGCTTGCACTTTCAATTAATATTTTATAAGGAGTTTAATATTGCATAAAAGGAAAAATACTTAAAAAAGGTAAGCTTGCACTTTCAATTAACATTTTATAAGGAGTTTAATATTGCATAAAGGGAAAAATACTTAAAAAAGGTAAGTTTGCACTTACAATTCATATTTTGTAAGGAGTTTAATACTACATAAAGGGAAAAATATTTCAAAAAGGTAAGCTTGCACTTTCAATTAATATTGTATAAGGAGTTTAATATTGCATAAAGGGAAAAATACTTAAAAAAGGTAAGCTTGCACTTTCAATAAATATTTTATAAGGAGTTTAATATTGCATAAAGGGAAAGATACTTCAAAAAGGTAAGCTTGCACTTTCAATTAATATTCGGAGACAGACGAAGTTATATGTCTGTATATAGGGATCTGTGAAATCTTATATTTATAAATTATATAATTTTAAACTAAAGTAATATATTCAAATGTATGGCTTCAATTTGATTCTATTCAAAACAAAATTTATTTTATTTTATTGAATACACGACAACAGACAGATCTAAACTTGTAGTTTTTGATAAAGTAAAATTTCTGTGAAAATTGAAGAAAACGTGACTTTTGTTGTTATGAATTGAAGAAATCGTAACTTTTGTTGTTATGAATTGAAGAAATCGTGACTTTTGTTGCCATGAATTGACAAAAAATCGTAACTTTTGTTGTTATGAATTGAAGAAATCGTGACTTTTGTTGTTATAAATTGAAGAAATCGTGACTTTTGTCGTTATGAATTGAAGAAATCGTGACTTTGTTGCTATGAATTGAAGAAATCGTGACTTTTGTTCTTATGAAATGGTCATCTTCAGTTTCATCTGGATTACCAAAACATTGTTTTTAAAAAAAACTAACAGTTCCAATAAAAACAAACTCTCTAAAATATTTAACTATATTATGTGTGCATAAAAATAAATAAATACAAAATATAGATATAATTTACTACTTTATATATAAAATAAAAAAATTAAAATATCTTGCCAATACATTAGGGAATTAAAATAAGAAATTTATTTCAAGTCAAGTGAGTCTTGTATGAAAGGCCATGTAAAAGACAAGTTTGGGCAGTTTTTAATGGACAAGAGTTTGTTATGAGAGGTCGTTAGTGGCTCATTCTAAAGCAATTTTTTCTAATCATATCTATCATATTTTTGTTATCCTGTGCCAAACTAATCTGCACCCAAAAGACCTACTAAAGTGCTACCTTTTATACCATCATGATTTACTATTTGTAAACTCACCATGAATATAGCTGCGGAACCGTAGCTCTGAACGGTATTTTTTTCTCTTTTTTATCTACCGTAAAAAGACCGTTAGGAGCTACGGTTCTGCAGCTAAGATGAGATACTATTTACTTAACATTAAATGTCATCTGAATCAACTTAACGTCGTATGATTGAAAAGGACAAAAAATATTCTAGAGCACAAAATTCAGAAATCTCTTTAATGCAATATGAAGAAAAAAAAACAAATACCCTAAAATACCATGTAGAACTGATTGTTTCTAGAAAATCAATTTGTATTAATCCAAGTATTATAATTGTTACATGTTCTTATTAGTCCTTAAGCCTTACTCGGAAAAACCCAACTCGTTTTAACTAAAGATAATTCTAGTACTATCTAAAAAGACAATATTACTATTACTGGGTCGATACCTCTACTGGTGGACTACCCGGTATTAGTCCCCGAGGGTATCATCCGTCCAGTAGCCGGTGTTTCGACCCTGACATGTTATATATTATTATTGAAATTCACAGTTCCTAAATATGTAATTTTTATCAAAACTTAAGGTTCTCCTCCCTCAGGCATAGGTGACCATAGCTGATTTTGGCTATCCTGTTTAGGCCCTTTGGTTTTATTGCTCCCAAAAACTTTAAATTATTTGGCTTTTCAATCTCTTGATTTTGACCGTACCTGACGACGGTTATTCTAGAAACGCAACGTGCGCAACAAATTTGTTATCTATGTTTTTATTACAGCACCTGACAACTCAATTATTAAAGTAAGCATTTAAGACATTATTATGTTTCCGTTCTCTTTTGATGGTATAGGAATTTTGATGCATTAGCTTTGGGCAACGTTTGAAAATCTGTTTCCCCAACCCCCCTGTTCCAATACAAACCAAGATTGGGAATAGAACTCTACGACCGTTCCATTGATGGTGCTTACCGATCCAGACAACACGGTTCTACTTCTGGCTTTATGATCGTTCGAGTTGTCCAGAAATGAGTGCAGCAGGATAATGATTATCGTCGCTCCATACTCAACATGCAATGTCTCGTAATGATCTTAAAACGGGATATTACCCTCACTTCTCATACTCAACATGTATTGTCTCGTAATGATCTTAAAACGGGATATTACCCTCACTTCTCATACTCAACATGCAATGTCTCGTAATGATCTTAAAACGGGATATTACCCTCACTTCTCATACTCAACATGCAATGTCTCGTAATGATCTTAAAACGGGATATTATCCGCACCCCGTAATCAACATTCATTTTAATGACCATTCCGAGTCGCCTGGTTATTAGTGGAGTCGGGTAGTGATTATCCCCACCCCGTATTCAACATTCATTTTAATAATAATTCCGAGTTGTCTAGTAATGAGTGGAGTCGGGTAGTGATTACCCCAACACCCATACTCAACATTTATTTTTATGATAATTCAGAGTTGTCCAGTAATGAATGTAGTAGAATTCTCCCTATCTCTTAATAAACATACATTAACGCGTCGTTTTAGTTTCATCGTTATTTCATTTACTTCCAGGGTCAAATTTGTTAGTTTGATCCATGACAGCATGACTTTCCATGATTACAATTTCCTTATTAATCTAATTATATTGTAGTTAGATATTGTAACTGTAGTATGGTTTATTGTAATTTGACACAAAATAACATATATTGTAATAATAAACGCGTTTGCTTCATCTTCACAAACAATGGGGTCTGTAGTATAGTTTTACTTGTTTCTCACGAATGATTGATTCGTCAACAAATCTGACCAATCATTACACGTCAGAGTATGCAGTAGTACATGGGGATTTGAATGCGACTGTAATAAATATCTTCACACAAAAGAGCGTAAATTATGTTACCGAACTTTTCATTGTATAATATCAGATCACTACAGTTAATACAATATTAATTCAACTGCAGTAACCCCCGGGCGGTGAGGGATAGAAGGTGCAGGAAATTACCCCGTGAGTACCGATGATGCCCTCCTTTTACATTTACAGTTACCTATATTTGTCATTTGATTCACCATGCCAGTAGCATGACTTTCTATTGTTACATTTTCCGTGTACTGTACACTTGAATATTGATGTATATTAATTATCGCGGTCGCTTCCGCGAGTTAAGAGCCAATCTTTGGCGATATATACTCGATAAAATCATGTATACTAAAAGTTTGTAAGTCACTTACGGGATATCGGTGGTTTAATTCGCCCACTTCCGTTTGTCCTAGTTCTATGGCATACAACATCACGTTCATGTTTATGATCAAACTCGAGGTTTTATTTATGGTCATCAAAAACACGTAGCAAAATTTACACTCGGAACTCTTCTGCAGTGAGTACCATCAAACGTTACCGAGGACGACACATGTCACAGAAAAGTGGGAATTATGATATATTTAAGCATATTCATGAGCAAGATAAGTACTTTTTTATATGTAAAAATAATTACTGCATGCTCATTGATCATACAATCATGCTTAAAGTCTCTAGATTTGTGACAAGTCATTTGAAATTTCCGGTAAATATCTTGCTGAACCTTGGAAAAGGAAAACCTTGTATTTTGTCAATCATGAAAATAGTAAAAATCCGAATAAAAACATCGAAAATGAACATGAAATGCCAGGTTTTGTAGACAGAATGGCCGTTTATCCCACCAACAAGAAATTTCTTAGGATTTCAGCTGTTGGTCCCTTTTCGCTTCTTTTGGCTCCTTTTTATCTCGAAAACCAAAAGAACTATGTCAAACTTGATTGAAAAACAAGGAAATGTCACAAAGCATCCAAAATCTGATTTATGAATAGATATACTCCGAGTAAAGCTTACATAATAATACCCACCCCCTCTGTCTTCAGTTTAACATACAAAGTATTAGACAAAAAATAACTAGAGATGCCGTTGTTTTGGTGAATTGAACCATATGTATCTAATTGATTTGGCCCCAGAAACCTTATTAAACATGAACTTATTTGACCTTTAAATTAATACATGTACTAACAATTAAGTTTTTGACCATGTGGTTTAATGTCAAGGTCACAGTGACACAATTTTTACAAGTGACACTCTGTCATACCCAAATACACATACATTTTTGTACATACAAATTGTTGAATAAAACAATGAATTATTTCACCTTCTGATCAAAGGTCAAGGTCACATGGACCTCATTCTTTTACGCCACACTCCGATATTTTCTAACACATATACATACAAATATGAAGGCCCTTGGCCTTATAGCAACAAACGTTCTACGCATTACGAGTTGTGTTATTAAAAATCAATTGTTTGACATTGAGTTCAAATTTCAAGGTCATAGTGACATCATTTGTATACGCTGCACTCACTAATTAATACATATATACGCTGCACTCACTAATTAATACATATACATAAAATATATGAAAGTTGTACAGTAAAATAAAATCAGTAATTCGAATTTGAAATAAAAGGCCAAGTGACCTCATTCTTAACTCTTGACACTCCGTCATGTCCTATGACACATACTAAGAAAATATAAAGGCAAAGTAAGTTTTACTCAGGACAAAATTGTATGATAACAAGATGAACTGTGAGCTAATGTTCACTTATGATACCCCCGCATATATGTTCAATGTGTATAAAAACCAACTAAGTCGGCAAACAGGAAGTAGGAACCTGACGGGTCCCACAATATGGCATACCTATATGAAGCTTGTGACCAACTATCAGATTACTGCCATCAATAGTTGCTGAGAAAAATGCGACGAAAAATATCTTGGGACGGACAGAAGGAGGGACGAACAGAGGTAAAACATTATACCCCTCCCCCTCCGGTGGAACGGTGGCATAAGTATCAATTATTTGACCTTGCCAAAGGCCAAGGTCACACTGACCACATTCTTTAACGTGACAATCCGCCATGTCCTATTACATATACCATAAACATATCATGGCACTGGACTTAAAGACAAAATAAGTCTAATTTAACGAAGAACATCATGGATTGAGGATAGGGCGATCGCATGTCTGTCTGAAAAAAAGATCATCAAAACACCATCCCAGCAAACTTGGTATAATATAGCAAAGTGGTTTCAGAGTAGAATAAAACCTTTGACCATGTGAGCTTATTAAACACACTATGACTGAAATATGAACATCTAACATCCATTTTACTTCAATCCATCTTATCATATTTACTATTATTAATATCAAACATAAATTGTTTCAATCATTTGTTATGCATTTACAACACACTTTTAGTTATAGAAATGATTTTAAAAAATCTTCACATTTGTACTGTTATTCCGTGTTATAGTACAATTTATATTACACGCCATTTATAGAACATGTTCTTTATCCAGATTATATCTTATATAAAGATCAAAATCACTATATATTACGTCAGATTTTACGTTTGTAGTACAAGTATTGTTAATCTGGGTATTACGGTACATGCCAGGGGCGGATCCAGGATTTCAAGTTAGGGGGGGGCGCACTTAAAAAAAATCGCGCCGAGCGAAGGGAGGCGCGAAAATTTTGGGGGTATTTCGTGTGAAAAATCACGATTTTACGCAAAAAAAATCATAATTTTTCCAATTTTGAATCCGCCCCTGCATGCGTTCTGTTTAGATAAAATAAAATATATAATTGATATATCTGCATACACATTTTCTATAACTAGACTAGATACGGAGTGGAGATCCTTATATATTTTAGTGGAGAGGGTGGATCATGGTCGTGATTATGTGGTAGTTGGATTAACAACTAACTGTGCAATCAGTGGGTATCACCATGGTGAGGTGTACTCGATAAAACATTATTGTCAGTGACTTGCGGCAGGTCGGTGCTTTTCTCGGGTACTCAAGTTTCCTCCACCACTAAAACTGACGGCCACGATATAACTGAAATATTGTTGAAAGTAGCGTTAAACACCATAAACCAAACCAACCAACTAAACTGGGGAAGAGTTCAACTAACATAGCCTTTCTTCCAGTTTTTAAGTCTCAATCGTATAACTAAACTAGGGAAAGGCTAAATTAAAATTGCCTTTCTTCCAGTTTTTTTTTTAGCTTCAATCACATAACTAAACTGGAGAAAGACTGAATTAACATTGCCTTTCTTCCAGTTTTTTTTTAGCTTCAATCACATAACTAAACTGGAGAAAGACTGAATTAACATTGCCTTTCTTCCAGTTTTTTTTTATAGCTTCAATCACATAACTAAAGTGGGGAAAGTCTCAGACAACATAGCCTATCTTCCAGTTTCTAAGTCTCAGTCACATAACTAAACTGTGGAAAGGCTCAGTTAACATTGCCTTTCTTCCAGTTTTTAAGTTTCAGTCACATAACTTTAAATCTTAAAACATTACGCTATATTGTATAAACATATATTTGATCAGTTAGCAGCGCTGATCCTTACATCTGTAATAATTATTTGATGCTTCTCTGCTAAGTACCCAGCATTAAGGAGTAAGTCAAGATTGGTTGACACGGAGTCAGGGTAATATATCAGGGTAGACATGTCTACATATTGTTTCAGTAAGCTACCTCTATAAAATGAGGCTCGTCATGTTGGTAGAGTACACGTGATCAACTATAGTGCAAATATCATCATCATTAATTCATTAAACGGTGACTTGTTTTCGCCATGATAGAGCCGTTTAGCTAAATAATAACCCACTTACCATTAAACTATAATAACCAATACACCTACTATGTCATTATTTATTACTTAATTATCTGTTTACTTCAATTATATTACCTCCCACAGAATCGAGGAATCAAGGGTCATATGACGCCCCTATTTTAAATATCGCGAGCCGCCGCTAGTGGTTCCACGGGCTGTCTGTACTGACTACCCTTAACATACATTACATATGTACTTATATTTAGATATAGATATCAGGTAAGGCAAAACAACTGACCAAACTGATGTTAGATTGTTCATGCCATCTTACTAGATATCAGGTAAGGCAAAACAACTGACCAAACTGCTGTTAGATTGTTCATGCCATCTTACTAGATATCAGGTAAGGCAAAACAACTGACCAAACTGATGTTAGATTGTTCATGCCATCTTACGTATATAATAACGTAGAAGCTAACGTTAGAGAATACCGAAAGGGCAATCGAAACTAACGTTAGAGAATACCGAAGGGGCAATCGAAACTAACGTTAGAGAATACCGAAGGGGCAATCGAAACTAACGTTAGAGAATACAGAAGGGTCAATCGAAACTAACGTTAGAGAATACCGAAAGGGCAATCGAAACTAACGTTAGAGAATACCGAAGGGGCAATCGAAACTAACGTTAAAGAATACCGAAGGGGCAATCGAAAATGGACAATCCAGAGAAATTGGCAACATAGGGTCCACAAGACGAAGAAAAACAAAACAAAAACAATCCAGAGAAACTGGCAACATAGGGTACACAAGACGAGGTAAACAAAACAAAAACAATCCAGAGAAACTGGTAACATAGAGCACCAAGACGAAAACAAAAAACAAAAAAAAACACAACACTCTGTGTTGGACAATACTATACACACGTAAACACAAATAAGGTAAATAAATCATGACTAACTACTAACTAACGTTGACACGTTAATAACAAACAATAGGATTGTGATACATAAACTTGATATTTTGATAGTATTTCTAAGACGGGCTTGTATGTAATATGGACTACCTGCTAACTTCTCTGATAACAATTCTCGTGGAACTAAAACTAAAAATAATTTCCTACAAAGGCTTTGTAGTAGAAGATCAGTGTTGAAACCCTAGGGACATACTGTAATGGAAAAGGCGTCAAGATAAAGAACATAATAGTAAAAGGATAAAATCATTTACAGTTTTATATCTTCTGGCAAAAATTGTGCAGAAAATGTCGTCTTTTTTTTATTAAGACCACAGATTCTATCAAATGTTCATCTTAAACTGAGATAATCATGACAGTAGGATAATTGTAAAAATAAAATCTGGTTATTTGTAGTTTTAAACCATATACAAACATGTAGAACACGGATAACTCCATGTTATTATACTACTATTTGTTTGTACTACTAGTATCAATGTTTCCGATGATATAAATTCCATTTTATTATAAATACAATTAGCAAACAAACTTCTCATTAGTCTGTCGTGATTCGATCATTTTAAACTATTAGTATTACATCGTGGAAATGGAAGATGTCACTGGGATAGGTCCATGGAAGGAAGCATCGATTGTCACAAGGAAAAGGAATGTTGATGGATATGATTAGGAATTGTCGTCTTGTAACGAGCCAATAACGATAACTTCTTACAAACTGCTAATAGTGTTTGACATTCCATTTGACGTCTAAGTATGCTGGTAAACTACTCCCTCATACAAACTGTTAAACTATCATTATGATAAAATGATAAACAAATAATACCACACTGAAGGAACAATTCCAAAATCAAATATCAAAATCACAGAAAGAGGCAAAATATATATCTCTAATACACAAATACATGATCGTTCACTTTCCTGTCTTGACACGGACACTTCAATAAAAAGTGGCGGGGTTATTAAGCTAGTTCTACGTTCCCAAACCCCCTCTCTTAGTGAAATGATGCTGATATGCAAGTGCTTTCTACATGTGATATACTAGTAACTTAAATTATGACTACGGAATACTGCAATTCTGTCATGGAAAACTAAAAATGGCAATTTTGTCCTCGTTTTAAAAGACATAGTGGAACATGTTATTATCAGTAGTTTGACAATATTGAACAATAACACTCACCAGTAGCCATGGTAACCCATAACGCAAATTTGACTGACTTCTGACCACAAGTCTAACACCACTGACTAGACTCGTGCACATCAAGAGTTAATGTTTCCAGATATCATCTATGACCGGGGTTTCATAAGTCAGTTGCTACGAGCTGTCTTGCCTTCCCCTCCCCATTCAGTCTAGTAATCACGATATAGCTGGAAAATGCTGAAACTGACTGGAAATGACAACAAATCAACACAAACTGAAACTTGACATGATCTTAAAATATCCTCCTTGACTTTAATAAAGATATTCTCCGATGGAATCTATAGTAGTGCTGCATCTACTGTATTTTGTTTTAGATGTGTCTACCTCTAAGAGTAATGACAGGCCTCCATGAGGTCCTATCAAAATAATAACTAAGTTGCTGAAAAAATATTCATTGAAGATGCCAAAGACGTTACTAGTATCAGAAACCGTAAATCGTAGGATAGACAAATGAATGGACGAAAGAAAAAGAACAACGGTCCAAAAAACATTACCTAAAAACCAAGGAATGAGCAACACGAGCAACCATGATGACTACAAACAGATATTCCACAACGGTTAACCATGATGACTACAAACAGATATTCCACAACGGTTAACCATGATGACTACAAACAGATATTCCACAACGGTTAACCATGATGACTACAAACAGATATTCCACAACGGTTAACCATGATGACTACAAACAGATATTCCACAACGGTTAACCATGATG
>MJUT01010771.1:587036-611330 GCA_002080005.1 Gigantidas platifrons | reverse complement strand
TTAGTGGTTTCTAACAATAAGATTTTTAAAATTTCGACCAATCAGAACACATTATGAGCCCTGGCAGCCATGTTGGATTTCCGATCAGCGCCAAAAACAAAAATCTTGTATATGACCATCTAATGAACATTTCTGCCAAGATTGGTTCAAATCTGTTGCGTGGTTTCAGAAAAAAAGATGAAAATGTGAAATTCCCATAGGGTCCAATGTTAAACTAAGTCGAGTCATGGCGGCCATCTTGGATATGCGATCGGCACAAAAATAACAAATTTAGTAGAGGACCATCCAGTCATCATTTCTGTAATGTTACAATTCCATTGGCTAAGTAGTTTCTGACAAGAAGATTTTCAAAGTTTCAACCAATCAGAACACATTATTGGCCCTGGCGGCCATGTTGGATTTCCGATCTGCACCAAAATAACAAATTTAGTAGAGGAACTCCCAATGAACATTTCTGCCAAATTTGGTCCAAATCAGTTCAGTGGTTTCAAAGAAGAAGAAGAAAGCATGAAAAGTTTACAGACGCGGACGACGACGACGACGACGGACGCAAAGTGATGACAAAAGCTCACATGACCCTTTGGGTCAGGTGAGCTAAAAAGTGTTCTAATTATTACTAATTGACTGTATCAATGATCAAATATAAAATACATGTTGCAATCTGGAACCAATATATATTTATTCGTCCCTGTTGAAATATACAAATTTGAGTGTTTCTGAAATAAAATAAATCCTTCCTTCGTTACAAGTTTATTGGAATTTTTTTCTTTCTTTTGAAATATATTCGGATTTAAATGTACCCGCACCTGGTTGCATTCCATAATTTAGCTTCATCTTTGTCAGACGGCTGTTTATTTCTTCAGATTGTTTTCACTTCAACAATGTACCTAAACGGCATGTTCGGTCTTTTCATAATTGTAGCAGCCAAAATAAAACACATCTTTGATACAAAGTGCCAAAATAAAAAACACCCTCGATACAAAGCGCCAATTTTTAACATACCAAAATTTAACCACCCCATTTTTACACAAAACCGCCAAATAATCCCCCCACTAAAATATCCCGATTTACGGTATTACTTTGATTTTAAATTAAGGTATTACTTTCAATGTGAATGCATGAATTATTTTGAATGTAAATGCATGTATTACTTTGATTTTAAATGCAGATATTAATTTGAATGTAAATGCCGCTTGCGTGTAGCACTTTGAATGTGAATGCAGGTATTACTTTGAATGTCAATGGGAATGCAGGCATTACTTTAAATGTGAATGCAGGTATTACTTTGAATGTGAATACATGTATTACATCGAATGTGAATGCATGTATTACTTTGAATGTGAATGCAGGTATCACTTTCAATGTGAATGCAGGTATTGCTTTGAATGTGAATGCAGGTATTACTTTGAATGTAAATGTAGGTATTACTTTGAATGTGAATGCATGTATTACTTTGAATGTGAATGCAGGTATTACTTTGAATGTGAATGCAGGTATTACTTTGAATATGAATGCAGGTATCACTTTGCATGTGAATGCAGGTACCGTACAGCACGTAAATTACTTGGGTTGCAATTTTCGCGATGTCGATGTAAAAGATGGGTATTTAATTTAAGCGCGCATCAAATTTCGCAGTATTGTGTTCCAGGAAAAAATAAAATAATTGTATCAATGTTGTGTAAATAACATTCACCTTCTGCAAAACAAAACTGACCTTGATACGAAAATAAACTAAAAATAAAAGTGTGACCATATCTAACCGTGCGTAAATATATCTAGTGTGTATATACTTTTTATAAAGGTGTCATAATTAATGTATAATTAGACTGTCAGGCTGTGTTTACACAAGCTGTTAATGATTGAAATAAAAAGAAAAGAAGTAATCAAATGTATTTGTCAATTTGCATGTCAAGTGTGGAAGTTTTATTACGAGTTCCCAACTGTGAAGTATAATCCGATTAACAATAAATCATCTCATTTATGATTGTATGGCTTGGATGCTATTTCATCACTTATATAATAAGGTATTGTTTGCTGTTCATTCATGATCGTTGTCAACATATGCATTGTTTTAGGGAAGGATTCCCCCCATGTTGCATATTTTAAAAGCGTCATTTCAACAACTTTAAGAATAACATGTACCATAATATTATAATTGTTAAATATTCACACAGTCATACTACGATAGATCTTACACAATGTATTTAAGAAAGAAAAAACTTATGTACTAAAGAGGAAAATTTAAGCGGATTCTTTTTTTTCGCAGATCGATGACTATCACGAATAAAGCGAAAATTGGGAGTCCCGCGAAAAAAACCCGCTATACAGTATTACTTTGAATGTGAATGCAGGTATTGCTTTGAAAGTGAACACATGACATGCAAAACCTTGAATATGAATGTAGTTATAACTTTGAATGTGAATGCATGCAATTACTTTGAATGTGAATGCATGTATTATTTTGAATGTGAATACAGGTATTACTTTGAATGGGAATGCATGCATTATTTTGAATGTGAATACAGGTATTACTTTGAAAGTGAATGCAGGTATTACTTTGAATGTGAATGCAGGTATTACTTTGAATGTGAATACAGGTATTACTTTGAATGTGAATGCATGTATTATTTTGAATGGGAATACAGGTATTACTTTGAATGGGAATGCATGCATTATTCTGAATATGAACACATGTATTACTTTGAATGTGAATGCAGGTATTAATTTGAATGTGAATACAGGTATTACTTTGAATGTGAATACAGGTATTACTTTGAATGGAAATACATGTATTACTTTGAATGTAAATGCAGGTATTACTTTGAATGGAAATACATGTATTACTTTGAATGTAAATGCAGGTATTACTTTGAATGTGAATGCAGGTATTACTTTGAATGTGAATGCAGGTATTACTTTGAATGTCTTTGTTAGTGCTAAACGATCGCCATATCGCCAAATGCTAATCCAACTTGAAAGTGGCGAGAAGATTTTCATTCCTGTTAGCCACAGTGGCGAAAAACAAAATAAAGAAAAGTAATATTAAAGTCATACGGAAATTCGGTGGGGTTATGTAGTCTTTCCGGAATTCTCGCGATAATGATTGGTTTAGCTTTTGATTCCGGGATTTTTAGGTCTGTGACCGAAATTGATTAATAAAATACTTTTTGATCTGTTTCCCCTTCTCGATCAATGTATTTTCCTTCGACTCTCGATCAACTATTTTCCCGTTTAATTTATTGATATTGGGGAAAAGGCATGGCGAAGCCACTTTTAACCAAACGAACTTTTGATTTATTTATTTCTCATTTCTATGACATAAAATCTTAGTTCTCACATTTAATTATGTTCATATATATGCAAAGGTTTGCCATTCAAAATTTGTTGAAACCAAATGCACAGGGACGTTTCGGATTTTTATCGATCCAAATCCGATTGGTATTTAAAATTGCGATCTATTTATAGAACTGTTTACATTGCAGACACGTGTGATTGTTAATATTTTTTAATTGTAGAAGTATTCACATTAGTTTAAACTAATGTTAATACCTCTGCAATTGAAAAATTGACTTTGAAAGACAGTAGTTTTATTCTATTGGTGCAATCTGATAATAATAATTACAGCCTTTGGCTTTACTTGCATCAGTTTTTCACTATCAGTGTCAATATACGTTTGTGCTATATTTTCATTCCCTAGCTATATAGTTGGAGTGTTGAGCAAATTGGCAGGGTCATCTATCTTCTCCTGAAGACTACACAAATATGACTTATTACAATTTGTGTGACATAAAATCAAAGCACAGTAATACTTCAAAAAGGAAAAAGGGGGGGGGGGGTACATATAAATATTCACTGGTAAGCTAGACTCCAATAGTCAAGGTAGACACAAATAAATATTTGACATTAAATAGATGTCCTTTAGGCAATTATGAATTAAAAAAAAACACAGACCAAATCGGATCAGACAGCTTTTTACTAATTTCTAAATTTGGGCAGGGTAACTTCAGACAGGTCGCAAAGCATTGTTTCGAATTATCGCCATTAACTTCTCCCAGAAGTCCCCCCACTTCTCTCTGCTGTCTTTAACTTCTCCCTCTCACCTCCTTGAAAGAGAAGTCACTTCTCCCTCTTTTATTTAGTCATTGTTACATTTTTTACTTTATTATTCGTTGTTTATTATAATTTTGTCATTCATATTTTTTTTCCAGTCTACTAATTTTGAATGTATTTAGGTGGAGATATATGTTTGCCTGTTTACTTAGTTCAACTGTGCAATTTTGCTAGATTTTGATAGGTTAAACCTTCATTTTGTTAGATTTTGTTGGGTTATAATGCATTAAATAAGGGTAATAACAAAATTACCTACTGTAACTCCGAACAATCTTCCAAAGGAAAGGCAAAACTCATAAGTATACAAACAGACAAAATCAGTCAACAACCGGAAAACTGGGAAAACCGTAATGACCATGACTTGGTACAGGCATTTCCAAAGAAATGGTGGGTTGAATCAGATTTTACTGTTAATTATTAAACTTCAAAAAATTATGATTCTTTTTATCTTTGTTCAATGTGGCTAAGTGAATACTTTTGTGGCTAAGAGAAATTACTTCATATTAGCCACGTTGGTTAATGCAAAAAACTGTCTACCGCTAACACAGAATGTGAATGCAGGTATTACTTTGAATGTAAATGCAGGTATTACTTTGAATGTGAATGCAGGTATAACTTTGAATGTGAATGCAGGTATTACTTTGAATGTAAATGCAGGTATTACTTTGAATGTGAATGCAGGTATAACTTTGAATGTGAATGCAGGTATTACTTTGAATGTGAATGCATGTATTACTTTGAATGTGAATGCAACTATTACTTTGAATGTAAACACAGGTATTACTTTGAATGTGAATGCAGGCATTACTTTGAATGTGAATGCAGGTATTACTTTGAATGTAAATGCAGGTATTACTTTGAATGTGCATGCAGGTATTACTTTGAATGTGAATGCAGTTATTATTAAACAACTTTGAAAACAAGGCTTTAAGAGTAGGGTTGTCCACACTATTAACTTTTTTCAAATTGATTCAGTGGTTTCAGAAGAAAAGATTGTTGAAAAAGAATAAGACATACATGATACACAAAGTGATGGCAAAGTCAGTCTTGCATGACTGATGTCAGCTAAACAGGTTATTCAAAACATGACAAAAAGACTTGTCATTTTATCTATAAAAAAATTCATTCATGGAAATATTATGTATAGGCATGTACCTGACGTGACTATGGCATCTATGTCACCTACTATATTATTCACAGCTACAACTTTATAATTCAAACAAAATAAAATAGTTAAATTATCAGAGATGCACAAGCCAAGATGCCTTAAGTCCAATTGAAATCAGATCTCTCACTTACTCTCCTTCACTGATATGTCCTGGCATAGGATATCTGAGGGAACCAGTTACCAGTCACATCCGGAAATGGGTTAGGGGTGTTTAATGCCACTTTCAACAATATTTCAGTTATATCGTGGCCGTCAGTTTTATTGGTGGCAGAAATATGGAGAAACCACAAACCTGCCACAAGACACTGACAAACTTTATCACATAATGTTGTATTGAGTACATTCCACCTGAGTGGTATTCGAACTCACAACTTTAGTGGTGATATGTGCTGATTGCATAGGTAGTTGTAAATCTAACTACCATACAATCACAACCACAAGTGACATGCAACTGACCGTATGTCATGAATATATAATGATATGATAAATACGTCTATCAAATTCTTTGGCCAATCAGATTGCTGGTAGTATGTTTAGTAACACTTTCACAATCTTGTAATCACACTATTTCCATTGAATGGCACATAGGGTCAGTCTCATGTACCCAGTTATTATGTTACCTCAGATCTCCCATGCTGCGACATATCAGTCGAGGGGAGCTAGTGAGAGATCAGATTTTAATCAGGTTGAGATACTTTATCTCTTATAACCTACATGTAGCTAAGTGATGGTATTATCTTCTATTAGTGCCACATCTTTCAAGTTTTTTTTTGCTTCAATTTGTTTTTCTTGCAATTAATAATGAACTGTTTGTTAAGAATAAATTTATATGAACTGTATGAGGATTTCCTTCAAGTTCAAATGTGTATAATTGGAATCCACAATTCTACAGTTACAAAAACTTATAATTATTGAAATATTTCCATGTTAATATATTGTTAAAACTGGCAGTAAACTATTTAAATTACTACAATTTGCACTATATATATATACAATTTGCACTATATATATATACACAATGTATATATAGTACAAATTGCAGTAATTTGAATATATATCTGAACTGTATTATTCAAGACATGAAAATTGCTTTCATTATCAGATTAAACAAAAAACATCTGATGGATATATAACATGGCCTTGGCTTGGTACAGGTACAAAGATGCTGTGGGGTTAAACCAGTTACAGGTAATGTGATTCCCAATTCTTTATAACTACCACTTGGCACTTCATTTCCAGTAATCATCGATTTGCTTTGCAATCTCAAAAATCACAAACTTTCACAAAATGGCAACAAATTACAAATGGACAGGAGCTGTGTTACAACAGCAGGGAAAGTGGATGTTTGTAGTTAACTGATGGTAGAATTGGTTGGCTAAAGACAATTCTTCTATGCATAAAACAAGCGATATTCCTAAATCAATTAGTCATAAACATCCAAAAATAATTATGGTCTTTGCAAGAGACAAAATAATAACTGGTGAAATTAAATATATTATTATATAGATACATGTAGGTGTGAATTATGGAGATTTATCCGTGAAATAAATTCCGATATATCACATGTGAAATATTTCACATGTGAAATATCATTTTTTTCCCGCCAGAACTACTTTTAGACAACTATAAGTGTAGTGGTTACGTCCCTTGTTGTGCTACGGTGACTACACACATGATTGTAAACTGAAACAATTAAATGAAAATAAAGTTTTAGTACTTTTATAAATTATTTTAATTGAATCATTTTATTTATACATTAAATTTAAACCCTTGCTTATTTTAAATCGAATCATTTCACTAGCATAACACAACAGATTTAAATATAAACAAACAACGGCAATGTTAAAAGTGCATTGTAGCTTGTCAATTTCCTTTCACCGCCCCTTTTCAATGAAAAATCGTCTGCTTTAAAAAATCTTAAAATTAAAAAAAAAAATGTCTGATTATTTTGATGCATATACGGCAGCTGTAGTCTCCCAATTTTTAGAAGAAAATAATTTTGACTTGGAAAATGTGGAAATGCCAGAATTTAATATTCTAGATGTCCAAACAAATGTTCCAAATTCCAATGGCAATACAAATGAAAATGCATATCAAATTAAAGCCCAGCCGGGTAGATTTCAAAACGTTTCATTTGAGGACATTGATTCATTCCTTAGTTCGAATTCTGTTACACATGCAATACACACGACTCGGACAATAATAACACATCGTGCCTGGTTCCACAGATAAATCGGACTGACATGAGTCACAATTACAATGAATTTTTCCACAACAACTTTACAAATCCGCCCATATTCAAATAAAATTCAGAAACTCGTCCTTCATTTAAATTTCCATTTTTTTTCATCGAAGTGGCAACACTTGACTTGTTTGAATGTGCGGCCATATTGATTACACACTATCATTGCTCGTAGAATCATACGTGTGGAATGAAATATACAAATAAAATAAAATAATATAAAAGAAATTTTGGAAGTCTATATAATAAACAGTACATTTGTATAACTAATCGTAGATTTTGAATATCAAAATAAGACCACTCGTGACCAAATGCGCATTAAGGATTAAACTTGTGGACGGAACAAGTTCTGCCCACTCGTTTAATCCTTATGCGTACTTCGGTCGCTCGTAGTATTATTTTGATATTCAAAATCTACGATTAGTTATACTATATATATTTGCAATGCTCAAAATTTTGCTACAATAAAAATGAAATACAAAAAATACCACACTGTCAGAACAGTTTCAAAATCTATAGAAAAATACCACACTCTCAGAACAGTTTCAAAATCTATAGAAAAATACCACACTGTCAGAATATTTTCAAAATCTATAGAAAAATACCACATTGTCAGAACAGTTTCAAAATCTATAGAAAAATACCACACTGTCAGAACAGTTTCAAAATCTATAGAAAATTACCACACTGTCAGAACAGTTTCAAAATCTATAGAAAAATACCACTGTCAGAACAGTTTCAAAATCTATAGAAAAATACCACTGTCAGAACAGTTTCAAAATCTATAGAAAAATACCACACTGTCAGAACATTTTCAAAATCAATAGAAAAATACCACACTGTCAGAACAGTTTCAAAATCTATAGAAAAATACCACACTGTCAGAACAGTTTCAAAATCTATAGAGAAATACCACAATGTTAGAACAGGAGGGATTGAAATTAGTTCAGATTTTTGTCTAGAATCCCTAGACCTGCAGGAAATCCACTAGACCTGAATTTGATGTTTTGTTATTATAGTTAAAACAGAAAAAAACTTGCCACTGTTTCATTCAAGGTAACAATAATATTTTCTGCCTGAGATTGACCTGCTGGGAGAGATTGTGCAGAGTAAATATCAGTTGCTTTCTGATGGCCTTTTGTTTTTTCATGCCAGTCAAGGGTATCCTTCTTAAAATTATTGGTTCCCGATATAAATTTGCCGTCAGCATCTGTACGCTTTACAAAATGTGCAAAGCATCAAGTCATTTTCATATTGTAACCATTTATATACGGTTAACCAATGTTCCTGGAATGTTCGACGCTGCTTTGTTTTATCGTAAACTTTATTTTGTTCCCTTATGTCATCCGCTGTCCATTTTTGGGGCATTGGTTTAGAAACCCCTTCAATGTGTCTCCACATTTTGACATTGATCAATATCATATAACTTCGCACATATGAAATTATCGATCTCGTAATTTAAAGCATTTTGGTAATATGGTGATACAAATAATTGTAAAAAATCATACCGGACAGTTTTCCGGACAGCATAACTTCCGGTAAAATTGTCTAGACTGACAGACCGGTAAGATACAAGTTATTGCTAGACCGTGACTGATTTTACTAGACACGGGCTAGCGGACCAATAGTAATTTCGAACCCTGGAACAGTTTCAAAATCTATAGAAAAATACCACATTGTCAGAACAGTTTCAAAATCTATAGAAAAATACCACACTGTCAGAACAGTTTCAAAATCTATAGAAAAATACCACACTGTCAGAACAGTTTCAAAATCAATAGAAAAATACCACACTGTCCGAACAGTTTCAAAATCTATAGAGAAATACCATACTGTCAGAACAGTTTCAAAATCTATAGAGAAATACCACACTGTCAGAACAGTTTCAAAATCTATAGAAAAATACCACTGTCAGAACATTTTCAAAATCTATAGAAAAATACCTCATTGTCAGAACAGTTTCAAAATCTATAGAAAAATACCACACTGTCAGAACAGTTTCAAAATCTATAGAGAAATACCACAATGTTAGAACAGGAGGGATTGAAATTAGTTCAGATTTTTGTCTAGACTACAGGGCTAGGAAGAAAAAAAATCCCTAGACCTGCAGGAAATCCACTAGACCTGAATTTGATGTTTTGTTATTATAGTTAAAACAGAAAAAAACTTGCCACTGTTTCATTCAAGGTAACAATAATATTTTCTGCCTGAGATTGACCTGCTGGGAGAGATTGTGCAGAGTAAATATCAGTTGCTTTCTGATGGCCTTTTGTTTTTTCATGCCAGTCAAGGGTATCCTTCTTAAAATTATTGGTTCCCGATATAAATTTGCCGTCAGCATCACCACGTCTGTACGCTTTACAAAACGTGCAAAGCATCAAGTCATTTTCATATTGTAACCATTTATATACGGTTAACCAATGTTCCTGGAATGTTCGACGCCGCTTTGTTTTATCGTAAACTTTATTTTGTTCCCTTATGTCATCCGTTGTCCATTTTTGGGACATTGGTTTAGAAACCCCTTCAATGTGTCTCCACATTTTGACATTGATCAATATCATATAACTTCGCACATATGAAATTATCGATCTCGTAATTTAAAGCATTTTGGTAATACGGTGATACAAATAATTGTAAAAAATCATACCGGACAGTTTTCCGGACTGCATAACTTCCGGTAAAATTGTCTAGACTGACGGACCGGTAAGATACAAGTTATTGCTAGACCGTGACTGATTTTACTAGACACGGGCTAGCGGACCAATAGTAATTTCGAACCCTGGAACAGTTTCAAAATCTATAGAAAAATACCACACTGTCAGAACAGTTTCAAAATCTATAGAAAAATACCACTGTCAGAACAGTTTCAAATTCTATAGAAAAATACCACACTGTCAGAACAGTTTCAAAATCTATAGAAAAATACCACACTGTCAGAACAGTTTCAAAATCAATAGAAAAATACCACACTGTCCGAACAGTTTCAAAATCTATAGAGAAATACCATACTGTCAGAACAGTTTCAAAATCTATAGAGAAATACCACACTGTCAGAACAGTTTCAAAATCTATAGAAAAATACCACTGTCAGAACAGTTTCAAAATCTATAGAAAAATACCTCATTGTCAGAACAGTTGCAAAATCTATAGAAAATACCACACTGTCAGAACAGTTTCAAAATCTATAGAAAAATACCACACTGTCAGAGCAGTTTCAAAATCTATAGAAAAATATCACACTGTCAGAACAGTTTCAAAATCTATAGAACAGCTTCAAAATCTATTAGAAAATACCACACTGTCAGAACAGTTTCAAAATCTATAGAAAATTACCACTGTCAGAACAGTTTCAAAATCTATAGAAAAATACCACACTGTCAGAACAGTTTCAAAATCTATAGAAAAATACCACACTGTCAGAATAGTTTCAAAATCTATAGAAAAATACCACATTGTCAGAACAGTTTCAAATCTATAGAAAAGATAGTCAAACTTGTATATGAAAGACAGTCTTGGAGCTGGAAAATGTGTCTTTTATGGACAGGTGCCCTTTATATACATGTTAAAACTACATGACTTATTCCCAAAAGTAGGAAAACCAGAGTGTCCTCAATAGACAATGATTTGACATATAAACATGCCCATATGAGAAGATCTGAGTGGATTTTATTTTATCTCTCCAAGTAGAATTATATTTGTATGCAAGATCTCTCTAACTGTAGTAAAATTTAGTACATGTTTTCACAAGTTATATTTATAGGATGGTTTAAAATGGATTTCATCATCCATAGAAGTTGTCATGGCAACGAATTGTCTATAATAACTAATGACTGGTTCTTGTCCTCACAGTGAGGAAATTTACATTATTACAAACACATGAGTTCTACATTTCTCCAGGAGTACTACCTTCCTCTACCACAATATTTATTCAACAAAATACACATTTTTGTAGAAAGTAGATCATGGATGATTCTGGTTAGAACATAACTTAGCTGAAAATCAATAAAAATAGCTGAAACCATCTACACCCACTTTCAAAAAGGTCATGTTTTACCTGTTCTGACTGTATTCTGCAACTTTCAGAATTTTTGTTTCAGAGAAAAATAGCTGAAATCAGTTTTAAAAGTAACTGAAAACATCATCCCTGGTAGATTAATTCTCATTGTAAGAGGATTCAAACTAGAACAATACATACAACAATGAAATTCATCTCCAATGTAATTAGTACTTACCATTCATTTCTCTCATAGCTCTAGCAAAATCCTGAGGATCTCTAAAACTAACAAATCCATAACCACGTGTTTTATTTGTCCTTTTGTCTCGTAATACTTTAGCTTTTACAAATGTTGGGTATTTGCTGAATGCTCTTGCCAACACTTCATCTGTAACTTCATTCCCCAAATCACCACAAAACATTCGAAAGTCGTCTGAAATAAATTCAATGCAGTATAATTTGGCACAACAAATAAACACTAGAAATAAATATTACAATTCACAGACATATTTTGTTTATTTATCTACCGTTATCTGTTCACATTTGGTGTACACCTTCCTGGAAATTATCTTATGGTAATATAACTTTTATGAAATATATCTTTGCTACTTTATCTGAACAATTATTTATATTCCTATGTAGCATTTTGTTTTTTTTTATTTGATATGTTAACACAACATGAGTTTAAAATTTTGATGCCATATTTTATAGACCAATAACTTTAATCAGGTATCCTACCTGGGTCCCATTCATCTAAACTTGGATCTTCCCAAATAACTCCAGCCGCTGTTCTTACAAACTTCTTCTTTTTATCTTTTTTCTTTTTATTAACATCTTCTACTTCAGTTTCCATGGCAACAGTTTCTTCCATCTGGAGTTCTACAGGTAATGTAGGACCTGCCATTACTTTAGGTGTAGTATCTGAAATGTCTGATGCAGGAGTAGCCTCCCTGTCCTGAGGCTCAGACAATTTAGCCTTTTTCTCTTTTTTCTTCTTTTTTTCTGTCTTTGGTTTGTTTATGACAGGGGCTGCTGATATAACTATTTTATGCTTGTTATCTTCCTTTGGAATTACTGTTGGTGGCATATTTCCTCCACCCCCACTATCATTGGCAATCATGTGTTGCTTTCCATCACTAACACCATATCCTGGTCCAAGAGGCCCTGGAGGCATAGGACCAGACATTGGTCCAGGTCCTCGGAAAGGTGGCATTGGACCACAGGGACCAGGACCATGAGGGCCAGGTCCAAAATGTGGTCCATGAGGACCCGGACCGTGTGGTCCATGAGGACCCGGACCGTGTGGTCCATGAGGACCCGGACCATGTGGTCCATGGCCAGGAAAACCATGAGGCCCAGGTCCTCCAGGGGCCCCAAAATATTGAGGACTTGGTCCCCCTTGACCACCTGGGGGTCCAAATCTGTGAGGAGGTCTCGGTGGTGGAGGTCTATATCGGACTTGATGTGGTACAAATGCTGGTCTGATTGATGGTGGTGGTGGGGGTGGTGGAGCTAAGGGAGGCATATCAGATTTCTCCTTTGGTTTGGCCAGTAGGGCAGGAGGTGGTGGTGGTGGAGCTGCCAGCACTGAAGAAAAAACATTGAACATGTATGAGATTATTATACTTTAATATTATTACCAGTTAATATTAAACACAAATGTTATAAAAAATACAATATAAATTAGCAATACAAGATAAAAAAAAAATGGAATATATGAGAAAAGCTTAGTAGAACTAGAGGCTCATCTGAATGGATATCGCTCACCAGGTTATATATTATCTGTTTATTATTAACACAAATAAGAGGCTCATCAGTCTGAATATATTGTAATAAATTATCTATTAATTATCCAATAAACAGAAAACAGAAAAGTCAATTTTTCCATGTATCACAGACCGAAAATCTTTATCTCATTCATTTGTCATGTCTTTAGTCACATGGTCCTGGCAGCAATTCTGATGTCATCATAATTGGGTGTCATGTTGGTTCAACATAACATGAATAAGATTAAATAGCCTAAATGATTAAATGAAACTAATAAATGGAATCTTGTTAGGGATCCTGTTGTTTAGCTTAAACATATTTCATTAATTAATTCAACATAACATTACAATATTCAACTATGTATATAATACATAATAGAAAGTAATTAATTGGATTGGGAAACAAGTTGCTAGATCTTATATTAATCGGATCCCTATCCGTAGGAATAAAGTTCATTTATAATATAATCTAAATCTCTAAGGGGAGAAAGATATAAAACTAACTAATAAGATAAAACAAATAAATTAAATAGTGTTGTTTCAATGAATATGGTATAGACACCATCAGTAACAACTGATGATAATGTATGACATAATAGTGTCCTGTGAAATTGTGTCCTGTTGTGTTATATTTGTAATGAAAAACCTTACACAGACCGAACGAAGTCATTGCTGTGCTTTATTCCGTCCTCGGACTTTATCATAGGAGACAATTGTAAGTGCGGACACAATTTAATGTTACAATAACTAACCTGATGCAGGGAGTGACACTGATGGAATCTTGTTAGGAAGTCCTGCTGGTTTACTGCCTGGAGGTGCTGGTGGAGGTCCACTTGGTTTCCCTGAGGGTGGAGGAGGGGGTGGAGCTACATTTGGGGGATCTGATGAAATTATTGCTTGTACATTACTGAAAGTGCCTGACCCTATTATTATGGGACGTGGTTTTGAACCTTGTCCACCCTTGGGGGCAAGGATTTCTTGTTCAAATCTGAAAATGACAAAAATAGTGAATATTCATGGTTCAGTTTTAATTTCAAATTAATCTCATATTCTAACAATCTAATTAAAATTTGATCTTTGATTGCTCCAGATTATGTGCGACAAAACAAAACCGGGAGCAATTAAAGATAGAATTTTAACTACATTGGTATTCTAATTATCAAAGTTGGTCATCAGTTAATTCTAAGGAGACACAGGGTAATAACATCTGAGAATTAATTGGCATCGGTCAAAGTACATGAAACATAATGAAAATTCATAATAAGCAGAACCGCAACAGTGGCGTAATGGTTAGCGCGCTCGCCTCGAGTGCGGTAGATCATGGGTTCGAGCCACAATCGGGTCTTACCAAAGACTATAAATTTGGTATTTATTGCTTCTCCACTAAGCACGCAGCATTAAGACTGGTTGGCTCAGAATTAGGATAATGTACGTATCCGATTGGAGCGACATGTCTACCCCTGGACTGTTGTTTCAGTGAGCTAGCAGTAAAAATCCAATTCAGCGTGTTGGTCCAGAATAAAGTGGACCTCATCATCATCTCATTGAAAATTAACTTGTTCTCGCCATGATAATAGCTGAATAGCCATTAAACACTAATCACTCACTTACTCATAACAAGAATTCTGAGAGTATTGCACATAGCAATACATTGTCCCCTACCGGCCACAAAAATCAGAGGACCTAAAATATTAGAAGTATCACCTTGCAGTGACTAGATTTTAAATTAAGTCAATACATTTGTATCTCGAAGGATGTAAAAAAAATCAGGACAACTTAAACTAGAGAACAAAAAATACAAGTTCAAGGGCCATAACTCAGCCAAAAATCATTTGACCAAAACGAAATTCGAACTTAAACTGTAACTCATCTAGATATAGCTATATACCAAATATCAAATCAATATCTCATAGGACGTCAAAAAAAAATCCGGACAACTAAAAGTTTGAACAAAAAATACAAGTTCAAGGGCCATAACTCAGCCAAAAATCATTCGACCGGAACAAAATTCGAACTTAAACTGTAACTCATTGACTAGATATAGCCACATACTAAATATGAAGTCAATATATCAAAGGACGTAAAAAAAAAGGTCTGGAAAACTTAAAATTTGAACAAAAAATACAAGTTCAAGGGTCCTCAGCCAAAAATCATTCGACCAGAACGAAATCCGAACTTAAACTGTAACTCATCTAGATATAGCCACATACCAAATATCAAAGGACGTCATAAAAAGTCCAGAAAACTTAAAATTTTAATGTGACGGACGGACAGACGGACGGACCTAAAACTATAGTCCCCTTCGGCTTCGCCGGTAGGGGACTAATAAGCAGGTATACTAATTGTCAGAGTTGGTCATCTGATAGCCATATTCTAGTTATCTGAGATTCACTGTTATAGTCAAAAGTAAAATGGATTTAACACATCAAATTAATCAGTAGTCTAATTTGGTGATATCCTTCACAAAAACAACTAATACGATTAAAATAATATGGTCATCAGAAGATAAACAATAATGTTTTGAAAGGATCAATGTCTTAGGAATTTAACCAGAAGTTCATTGATATGGTCCACTACATACATTGTAGGTGTACTTGAATTGTTATTTTCTTTATTTTGAATTTACATGGAACCTAGGCAATTTCACATGGTTTTGGAAAAAGTACCAAAAAAATTAACAGCAACTACATGTACCAGGTCAGTATTCTTAGCAATTTTTATTAAAATATATTTAAAAAATACACATCTGTATGCTGTTATCCCTTCACATCATGACAATTAATTATTTGCAAATTTTTTCTGTACTCAGTAAAAATATCAAATAATTTACCTAGTCATTTTAGGCAATTGGTTATGATAAACCTTAATTTAAATCTAATAAATAAAGTTCCCTACTTACAACTGTTAAATATGGAACAAAAATTCATTAACTTATTGAATTCAAAAGACAATATACATTTGTAACTCTATTGGTAAATTTATAAAAGATAAATATATTACATCGAAAAGTTTGTTTCATTCCCCTATTTCCATTAAAATGCGGCCATGTTTACAGTCCTCACGATGAGCACCGGTCCCCCTGCCCAAGACCAGAAAAACTTTGTTAGGACCAGTGAATTTTTCAGTTTTTATTTAAATTAAATAAATTCTTTATTGCTTTAATAAAGCCTTTTTCTCTCATTCTTATGTATTTTCACATTGATTACAATTGCTTTGTCAATCATTTTTTCCATGAAATGCAGATTATTTGTAAGAAAGAAGAGACTTGCTAAAATAAACAAGGTGACTTTAATTTTGCTTTGGAGTCAAGGAAGGGCGAATTTAGCTGATATAGAGAGATAATTTCTCCCATTTCGCCTGGTTTGTTGAGCCCTGTTTTATGTACAGTCAAACCTGTATTAAGAGGTCACATTTGAAGCAAAGAAAAAGTGGCCTTATAAGACAGGTGACCTTTTAAAAGAGGTTCAATCAGACATATCGAAATATGCCAGACCGTCGGACCTGACAGGTAAAAATCAAGCCGGTTCAACGATGTTTTCGGCATGTCGGTCCGAAAGTCCAGTAAAAATTTGTTCTCTACTTCGGTCAGGAAACAAATTTCTTTTTGTCAGTCCGTCAAATAGTGTCTTTAAAAGTCGATCTTTCTCGCTATGGCATGTTTATTTCTTTAAATAAGCGTTTTTTGTGAATAACTAAACTTGACCATTGCGTAATCCTAATCAAGTACAAATGTAACTTCCCTTAAAGAAATATAATTCGCCCCAAACATAGATCAGCATTCGACTAGATCGGTCTTTAAAATAAACCAAAACGATTATCATTTTCACTATTTGTATTTTGAAAATATATATTCGTAAGTTTCTTTAGATTGATAAAGTTTGTATTCTTCATTAAATATGTTCTTAAAACCTAATTTCTTGGTACATTTGTACATTGTCATTTGTAAAAAAAATCGTAACTTAATGGTCCGACGTGGTTAGGTACGAAAGATTCATGATTTGAGAAGTACAATACGGACGAACCGGAAACCGAAGGAAAATGTGTTGCCAAAACACATTTGAGTTGGCATCTCTTTCAGAGAGTTATTGGCAAGGAAAACAAACAATAACTTATTTACTTATGACCACATTAAAAATAACATTCTATAAAAATATTAAAAGTGTTCTTGTTTTGGTAAACCATCATTTCTTATCTTAGGTGGAAAAAAAAGGGGGGGAGGTGGAATTAATATCTGGAGTGCAGGACATAGATCTAATTTTTTTTTCACAACAAATCATTATTTTTTTTCCACAAAGACATTGATGATGATGATGATGATTATGAAGATGAGTGTTATGTTTGAGCTTTTTAATCTTGAACAAATATTGAGAATGTTACGAAATAGACTAAAAATTATTCTTGAAGTAAACATGTTAAACAAATAAATGAGTTTTTAATGGTGATGTGGAATATGTGGTGGCATTTAGGTTTTTATTCGGTCAGACAGTGTTTTAAAATTGTCTGACCGAATGTCAGACAAGTTGTCTTGGATTTTCGATATGTCTGTTCAATTCATATGAAATTTTCTATGACTGGGAAAGAAAAAATGACCTTTTAATACTGGTGACTGCTTCATAGAGGTGACCACATGGGCAGGTTTGACTGCACAGTTTGAAATTGCCCATTTTGACCCTCATAGACCCTTAATTGGAAATAAAGAATTTGTATTTATATTGTATGGAGACAAAACAATTTTCAATTTATGACCATAATGGGTCTACTTGGGGACAGATTGACAGGGATCAGATGAAGCGGTGACTGAACTACTTTGGGACGGATCGATTGGACATTTTGTGTCTTATACAAATGTACTTGAAACTGAAAGGCTGACATAGCCACAGGCACAGTGTATAGTATGCAGGGCTAGAAATTAACTTTTTTCACCACAAGCAAAACTTTGCTAGTTAAATAAAAATCTACTAGCAAACAGATTGACCTGACTAGCAACCAAATTTAACAAAAAAGTATGTTATTTTCATTGAAATATGTAACAATAAGACTAAGGTTTTATGTGTTTTATTAGATTAAGCAATTCACTGTCTCTGACTATATCGCATTGTGAAAGGCGTCCTTGACCATTAAGTAAATTGCTCCCGGACATTCTGGCTTCCATGATTTATTTCTTAAAAGAAACATGTACCCGATATGAACAAACGCGCATTAATATTTCATGGGGAATGGTCATATCATATGAAAACATACAGCGTTTTAAACAATGTTTTATTGGACAGTAATATAAAGAGCCACACACTGTACCCTCAAAAAATTCCATGTACCCCCATATTGGTGGAGTTGGGGTACATGTACAAATGTACCTTGAAATGAAAAAAACTGTGGGTATGCTGCATCACTGTGCATTTACTGAACTTTTTTCATGTCAAATAATTATATAATTATTACCAAGATAATAACTAATGACTGGCTTGTCTGTTTTATCTTTCATTATGTAATGTGACAGAATAATTATTGTAAAGCCAGTAATGGAAATACATGTATGCTTGTCTGTTAATTTTTTTTTTCTTTGCTTTTTTTCGTGTGAAAATTGTATAAAAGAGATGAGTTAGAGGTAATCAAGCTGGAAACAGAGCAATAATAATTATTTGAATAAAATTATGAGATCACTTCTGTTAAAAACACGATAATTGATTTACTCTAGACTCTAGCTAGGCCAAAGTTGGAGCACAGGAATCGGAAATTTTATCAATATGATGAGAAATACGTCATATGGGTAGTGAAGTTTCACGAACGTAGTGAGTGAAACGAACTCACTACGTTCGTGAAACTTCACTGCCCATATAACGTAATTCTCATCATATTGATAAAACTTCCGATTCCTGTGGTTGGAGAAACGAAAATCGTAATCTTGCCATTCTTGCAAGCAGACACTGACAGGCTGCGTTCATACGATAGTGTCAGCTGTCACACAACGATTTTCACGATTATTTCCTCTTAATCACTGTAAACACTATAATCACAATTATAAATCTACCTGAAACTTGGCGAAAAAATTTCGTAATTTTTGTAACGTCGCGATCGTGATCAGAAAACTTTTCTTCTTTTTGACATTTCGACTGGTAACTTGAACTGTAAAAATTACAACCAGATGTTATTTTAAAAATCGGGAACCAGTATGGTTGTTCGTATTTCTCGGACAGAGACGTAAATATTCGTATTTCTCGGACAAATACGTAACTATACCGTCCTTTTTTATGTAGTCAATGCGATCTTTACCGATCATACGAGAAAACAAATGTACACGTTTGTCATAGTTCAGATACGATTCTGAACACATAATTTTTTACAACTAGCAAAATTCTGCTAGTTCTAACTTTATCCACTAGCAAAATTAAGGCAAATTGAAATTTCAACTAGTAATTTGCCTGCTTGCTAGCGTTAATTTCGAGTCCTGGTATGTAAATGCTTAGTTATTTCTGTTCAAATGAAAGGAAGTACTTCACATTATTCAGAAATCAGTAAGTAAGGAATGATAAGGATGTAATTAAATCAAATGAAGTAAAAACTATTTAACTTTACACTTATGCACAAATTAGAGTAAAGGAGCAGTGCATTTATTGCTGATATACATTTCAGTCAGTTTCAAAAACTGGAACAGTATGCCTCTGAGCATTGTGGCGAGTGACTCGGTTGAGTCATTCAAAGCAGCTGTCTCTACACATACATGCAGTCACTAATCAGCTCCATGTGTATATACAATGTAGTTTTATCTTAAATCAGTTGGAAAAGCAAAAAAGTTAAATATTGATAAATCATCATCATCATGTTTTTCATCATATTTGTTCTAACATTTAATGTAAATAATCATAAATTTTAATTGTAAATAGCAATGCGCAGTGCAAAAGTGACAGTATCTTCAGCAAGATGAAGGCGGTCACTAAAGCAGTAGAAATAGAAGTAGAAGATGTAGTATATGGCCACTATGGGTCTTCAGCATTTATTTTGATTAGCATGACTGACCATTTTCTCTGTCTGTACAATACATAATTCAGATACCTGTTCATTTCTTCTTCCATTTCTTTCAACCTCTGGTCGGTAATCATTGCCATTTTGTCGTTTTTTTTACTGTGTACGTTTTGTTGAAAACAAATTGTCGGTATTATTCAATGTAAATTTACATTTAAATTCACAGGTTAAATCTACGTGTCTTCAAACACACCAAGGATTTGTACATTTTGGTATGACCTAAAACCCAATAAAAATAGAGAGGAAGTCCTCGTTTTCCAAAATAAGATGTTTTATAAATTTACAATGATGTTAGGGACCGGTCATTATTTATCTCCGGGGGGGTCGGAAAAATATAAATTTGGAATGAGCAAACATAACTGACTCCCCTTTTAAGTTGTGTTAAAATTTTTACCCCCCCCTCTTTCAACTACTTCAAATCTTTTGACCCCCCCTTTTTCCTGATTATTGTTGGAAGGCTTCTAATTTCATATGTAAAATAATGTTGCTATAAATTCCTTTTAACAATAATAGTAGCTCGTGGGAAATGGAACTAAATGTCCTTCTGTGTTCATGAAGGCAACCACAACCACATCTAATGAAAAGGATACCCTTAAGTCACTTTGTTGTAATTTTTTGTCTTCACAGTCTTCAACAAGCCAGGAGCCCACTATTTCAAGCAGCTGCATCAAGAATGTTTGCCATAAATACAACTTGATGTACATCTAGTTCTGATAGTACCATGGAAATTAAGGTAGCACTGGTTTTCTGAAAATTAAAGCACCATTGCCTTAATACATTCTATTATAACATTTCACAAAATAGCACCATGGTACCTAGCTGCGGAACCGTAGCCCTTATGGTCGTTGGCCAGTTTTCTGATATTTGCGGACCATAGGGCTACAGATTTCACCCTATCAAAAACTTTCGAAACTGCACAGTGAATAAGTTGGTCCGCAAATATCAGAAAACTGGCCAAGCTCGGACCATAAGGGCTACTACGGTTCCACAGCTACATGGTACCATGGTGCTATATGTGCCTTGAGAGAGCATTGCATATCCTATGTTCATGCATTGATCTGTTTCTCTTGGTTGACTCTGGAACAGTCATCCAACCTTCCACTTATTATTATGGGCGGTGACTTAGGGACGGACCATTTAATTTCCAGGGGGGGGGGGGCTATGTTTTTTTTTCTAAAAAAAAATATTATGATTCCAAATGTTGCTGAAAAAATATTCTGATTTTGGTGGAGGGGAACAAATCTGATTCAGAGTTTTTGTCAAAATTTCGCGCTTTGCGCGACAAATAAACAAATATTCTAACTCTAACAAATTTCTGAACGAAAAAAAAACCATAGCCCCACCTCCTCCGCCCCCGTAGCTGTCGTAGTAGAGACAAACTGAAATATTACACCTAACACGAAGACACCACGTGTAGTGTACTGCTTTAAGAAAGGAGATATGAATGCTGTAAAATCTGACTTGAACACTATCAGTGAGAGCATAGTAAAATCTGGAACATCAGTTGAAGAAAAGTGGAGCTCACTAAAAGAACAAATCATAGAAACAGCCAATAAACATATTCCCAGAAAGACCTTGAAGGAGAAATACAAGATCCCGTGGTTCACAAGTAGTATTAAACTGATGATGAAAAAACGTTCTAAATTATACAACAAAGCAAGGAAGACACGATTAGATCAAGACTGGGCTAAATATAGAAGAGTAAGGAATGACATCAGGAGGGCACTAGATGATGCACATGAGAAATACATAAATGACATTCTTAATGTTGATGTATTAAAAGAGAAACCCAAGAGATTCTGGAGTTATATCAAGAGTAAAAAGAAAGATCAAGTTGGTATATCAGCCCTACGTTCCAACAAGGGACTTGTAACAGAGGGGAAAGGAAAAGCAGAGCTTCTTTAGAAGTGAGCAATACAAGAGCATATTCACTGATGAGAATACTGATGAAGTTCCAACCCTTCCTACAAAAACTACATGTGATATGCCAGAAATATCAGTATCGACAAAAGGAGTGGCCACACTTTTGAGCAAAATAAACCCCAACAAAGCATGTGGCCCTGATAAAATACCACTAAAGATACTTAAAGACGGTTCAGACAGCGTCGCAGCATCGCATCATGCAGCCTTGTGCTCCATATTTCAGCAGTCGTTTAATAACGGAGAACTACCAGAAGACTGGCTTACTGCAAACATCTCTGCTATCTTCAAGAAAGGGGACAAGACAAACCCAGCAAATTACAGACCGGTTTCTCTCACCACTGTAGCCTGTAAACTGCTTGAACATATTATTTTCCATCAAATCATGCAACACTTAGAGACCAACAATATATTAGTAAATTTCCGAAAAGGGCACTCCTGTGAGAGTCAGCTTATCAACACCATCGAGAGCTTGGCAAGATCATTAGACCAAAATGCTGAAGTTGATGTGGCCATCTTAGACTTCAGCAAAGCTTTCGACACGGTGCCCCACCAAAGGCTATCGATGAAACTGAAATTTTACGGGATAAATGGAAACACCTTGAACTGGATAGGAAAATGGTTAACATCACGGACACAGACGGTCATTGTAGATGGGGAGGAATCCACTCCAGTTCCAGTAACATCAGGAGTATCACAAGGAACGGTCTTAAGCCCACTCATGTTCCTTATCTACATCAATGACATTGGTAACAATCTATCAGAAGGAACACACATCAAACTGTTCGTTGACGACTGCCTAGTTTTCAGAGAAACTATAACTGCTCAGGACAATACCATCTTACAGAAAGACCTTGATAGAATGACGAAGTGGACGACTAACTGGCAGATGAAATTTAACACCGACAAATGTCACAAACTGAAGATCACCAACAGAAGACACCCTTCCACTACACCATGTTTGGCAGTACCCTCAAAAATGTAAAACATCATCCATACTTAGGGATCGAGATTAGCCAGAATCTGCGATGGAAAGAACATATCCAGATGGCAACAAACAAGGCCAACAGAACACTTGAGTTTGTGAGGAGGAACTTGGGTAATGCTCAGAGAACACCAAGAAATCAGCATATACCACCTTGATACGACCACAATTAGAGTATGTCTCATCAGTATGGGATCCTCACTATAAGAAGAAATAGACGAACTGATAAAGTACAACGACGAGCAATCAGATTTATTAAGAGCAACCATGATAGGACTGCTAGTGTAACATCAATGCAGAACGAGCTGAAACTACCAACCTTACAACAGAGGAAGCAACTGAGTAGAATAACCATCCAGGGGCGGATCCAAGGGGGGGCGCACCCGGCGCCCCCCTCCCCTAAAATTAGAAAAAATATGATTTTTTTTTAGTAAAATCGTGATTTTTCACACGAAATACCCCAAAAATGTTCGCGCCTCCCTCCGCTCGGCGCGATTTTTTTTATGTGCGCCCTCCTAACTTGAAATCCTGGATCCGCCCCTGCCATCTTCTACAAGGCTGTAAACAACCAAGTGACAAGTCGCAGTTGACCTCTCGGATTACCTGCTAACATCAGTAAGAGAAACACGGAGCTACCATCAGAAACGATTCACAAGGCTGTCTACTAGAACGAACACCTACAAGTACAGCTACATTCCACGGACTACATCAGAGTGGAACGACTTGTCACCGGACATCAAAGACCAGTCCACAGTGGAGTCCTTCAAGACAGCCTTGGAGGACTACTTGGTGTAAATACCAGATGTCCATGTTGTTAATGGTTTTATCGATTTTAAACTGTTTTTGGAAGGCTCCCGTGAGTGCCTGGGTTACGTTTTCAGTCCTGGATGTTATGCAAATATGCGACTTTCCAGTATCCACGTAGATGTAAATGTAGATGTAATGTAGTGAATCAGAAAGCCTCGTTCCTACGTACTCTATACATATATATTTATATAGTGACAATATGATATTTGGCAAAATGTATGACAAGGAGACATTTTTTTCGTCTGAATATATTTATTTTTATTTTACATGCAAATAGATTTT
>MJUT01010771.1:573743-584375 GCA_002080005.1 Gigantidas platifrons | reverse complement strand
ATATAGCTGTGTCGCAAATGATCACAGATATATATGTTCCGGACCGTTACGGTCTATATAGCTGTGTCACAAATGACCACATATATATATGTTCCGGACCGTTACGGTCTATATAGCTGTGTCACAAATGACCACAGATATATATGTTCCGGACCGTTACGGTCTATATAGCTGTGTCACAAATGACCACAGATATATATGTTCCGGACCGTTACGGTCTATATAGCTGTATCACAAATGACCACAGATATATATGTTCCGGACCGTTACGGTCTATATAGCTGTGTCACAAATGACCACATATATATATATGTTCAGTTTGTCGTAATCACAATCCTGTCTTTTTTTTCATCCATGACTTGTCACCGGGACTTAACACGACGGGTGTCACACGTGGAGAAGGAACTGTTCACCCTTCTGGAGCACATGAGTTCACCCCGGGCTTTTAGTGTTGCTTGCTCTTTATTTTTCTGTGTAATGTTTTGTAGATCGATGTTTGTCTTTTGCTCCTGTTTCTTTTTGGCCATTGTATTGTCTGTCCTTCAATTTACGGTTTCTGATTAGCCATTTTGGTGCCTTCAAATTCTTCTTACAACATGTACAACGTTAGATCAGAGACAATCCTACTTCAATTTAGTGTAAAAGTGTCGATGAGAAGAATACAAAGAAAGGTAAGGCAGCTATGGGATGCTACCGATATTCTAGAACAAGCATGAGATACTAGTAGATGACAAGGTAAATATTTTATATGAGTGGAATAGCAGATGACTACAAACGATTCAGCTTGACACAAATGACAGTCCAATTTGCCTGATTAACCTACATATATACACCATGAGATAATAAGAAGAAGGATCATGGATATAAATATATGCTTTCGCCACTTGTTTAGATACTCCATAAAATACCTACTATATAACTATATGTGGATACTGGAGCGGCTATTTTCATAAGCAAACGACGGTTCATTACCCATTCAAGACAATACACTGTAGTTTGTCTTTCTAGTTCTCTGTGACACCTCTCCCTTTCCAGAACGGCACCAACCAATCCAATATATTACTTTTTGCTCCAAAATACGCGTGTTTAGAAAGTTGCTGTTCAAGAATGTTGCTTCTCTACGGCGATTTATATGAAATCTGTGTCCTAACGAACAACGAAAAAACACGATATTTTGAAGGGTTCTTGATGTTCTAGTAAAAAGGTGGGAAAGTATTCATATGCCCTTAATTTTATCAGGGAACTCTCATTTTATTTATCGAGTGTTTTCCCCATTAGTTCATGAAAAAGACAAAAAGTTCAAATTCAATGTCACAACCATGACTTTTCACTTGTTTTTTAATAACTTTACAATGGGAGCAGAATAAAATCGAGGATTGAAAATGTCAAGGACGTGATACTGCAACTTTGTACTGGTCTGATCGAAATAGTTCACTGACTCTTAAAGGGTCATAACTGCTCCAGTCAAATACTTGACCGAAACTATGTTAAATGTACAAACTCTAAAACTGAAAATCGTAGGCATCTAAGATTTTACCCATTGGCATCTACATATTTGATCTTGAAAATGTCAAAGTCAAGGACACATCCTATATTTTGACCTTATACAGTCATCTAAATCACCAAGAAACTGTAATAGATACTGAAGAATTAAAGAAAGAATTAAAGATGATTTGATGTCTTTATTATCTTATGAGCAAAGAATTTAACAACCTTTGTATGTACTTATGGAAAGAAAGTTTAAGCATTGATGGACAACAATTCCACCATAGAAATACTTGCATCAAAGTATCAAAATATTATGCTAAGTCAAAGGTTGGGTTTCAAAGTGAGCTATCCATTGTGTGTGCTCGTCCCTGTTGATTTAAGTTAGCCTTGTATTGCTTTGCACAATAAATCATGATTGTAACTATATTGTCGAAATAACATTTGATAACTAATGTATACTCAAAATGCTAAATGTAATATTATGTGTTCATTAAAGATTAAATCCATAGAAAATCAATACAGTTTCATAACCAGGACCTGTCGGGTTCTGGATGGGTGAATATACATTGTATATGTACATTCGGTATTAGGTAATAAAACGTAGATACATGTATCTAATATTTAAAATGCATGACAAGCTTCTGGAATAACGTTCACCAGGTACAGTGTGAGGCCAAAAGTATTCGCGCATGTAAAAAAATCCCTATATAATCAACCAAAACCATTTTTTCCCCCAAAAATTATTGTGAAGTCATTTCTGGATAGCTGTTAACAAATTTTACACCAAAACATTCGGAATTGTCTATATATTGATTGTTTATTTGCTCATTATGTTTACATGAGTTGTTTTTATTTGTACATAATTTAAACACAACAAATAAAAATTGACCTTGATTTTCTTATATATTTCAACTAAAAATAAATCCTAAAAATTAACATTCATGTTTAAATTATGTACAAATAAAAACAACTCATGTAAACATAATGAGCAAATAAACAATCAATATATAGACATTCAGTCAATTATAACCAAATAATTTGTGATTTGATATGATTTGATTTATTGTGTTTAACGCCACTTTCAGCAATATTTCAGCTATATCATGGCGACCAGTTCTAGTGGTGGAAGAAGTCGGAGTACCCNGAGAGAACTACCGACCATGGGCAAGCAACTGGTAAACTTTATCACTTGCGGCTGCGAGTCGAGTGCACCCTTTTTGTAATTTACAAAACCGGGCGGGAACACACGCCGTATTGGTGATAGGCGTGTATGAGTTGTTGGGTAATCCACCTACCTAACTCACTGAGCCACCCGGGCCCTAAATAATTTGTGAAAAAGTTGTTGGGAGGATGACAATCAAAGGGCACTTACATAGGATAGCAAAAATCGGCTATGTTGACCTATTCCTGGGGGATTGATTGAATTACATTATTTAGGAACTAAATTTCAATAATAAATATAGCCATAATAAACTGAACGTATGTCTATGTCCCCGCACTGACTACTGGGTGGTGTAATCTGCTCCAGACCTCCAGTGTAGGTAAACCGGGGTATTTTAAACCTCTATATAAATGAGACTTGATTTGATTTTTGCTTTTTGGTGTTTAACGCCACTTTCAACAATATTTCAGCTCTATCATGGCGACCAGTTTTAGTGGTGGAGGAAGCCGGAGTACCCGGAGAGAACCAGCGACCATGAGCAAGCAGCTGCAACGTTATCACTTGCGGCTGCGAGTCGAGTGCACCCTTTTTTGTAATTTACAAAACCGGGCGCGAACCCACGCCGTATTGGTGATAGGCTTGTATGAGTTGCTAGATCCAGCGACCTAACTCATTGATCCACCCGGGCCCCTATAAATGAGAAGGGGCTGGTGTGTGTAAGCGGTAAAAATTCCTTTGTCTTTATTCAAATGGGAAGGGCCTGTGTAAACGGTTACACATGTATAAATAAATGAGAAGGATTAATGGTTAAGGAAAGAGTTACGGTGTTTAACGCTAATTCCAACAATTTCCAGTTTTATCCTGGCGGTTTGTTTTATTGGTGGGAAAACCGGAGTATTCGGGGGGAAAACACCGACCTGCAGCAAGTCACTGACAAACTTTATCACATAGAGTTAACTTGTATCGATTACACCTCGCCATGAGCGGGATTCGAATTCACAACTAAATAGTGGCGATCGGCACTGATTGCAAAGATAGCTGTTAATGCAGCTACCATACGATCACAGCTATGACGGCTCCTGTGAGTACACGGGGATATTCTTAATGTAGTTAACTGATGAAAGCTTTATATAGATGGAATGCGCTATATATAGGTAAACGGAGATATCCTTATTCACTTAAATGGGAAGTGCCTATGTGCGTAAACGTGGATGTGTGTGGTAAACAAGGAAATTCCATGAGAATAACCTGCAGTGTAGATACTACTGTAAACAGTTTACCGAGTTAATGGTTAAACAATCTCATGCTTCGACTTCGATTGTTAAACCGTTTAACTATGAAAATCGTGATATAAATGATATGTATGTAACATGAAGCCATGCAATATCACATCTAGGTCGTTGATTATTGCACGGCTCTCTGAGAGTAATAAAACTACAGCCCAGATACAAAGTGTGCACTATCTCGTATCTGCGTGTATTCATAGTTCTTCGCTGTTGCTTACATTCTGGTATATAAACCATGAAAAGATCAGAGAAAAAAATGCATTCATGTTACAATGCTTTATTTTGCATTAAATTTTCAATTTGTTATAGAATAAATTTAGCATACAAATATTTCATTTTCCCTATGAAAAGATAATGCATTTAATAATAATTGCATCGACATGGACAACATTTTTGACAATTAATTGTCAAAATAAAGTTGCAAATGCAAACTCATGAATTGAACTCCGTATTAAAATTATTAATCTTTCATACACATTTTTGTTTTTGTTTTTTAAATTCTTTCGATAATTTGAATTATAGAATAATGAATCCACGGGTTGGCCATCTTGCCGAGAGCACAAGATTTTCAGATTTGTGATTATATTGGGTCACAGGTCTGTTAACTGGCACCGCCGTCCCTTGGTTCTCCCTGCTTGATGGCCACCCTATGAAATGAACGACTCATTAATATATTTTTAATCAATATCTTTTATTGTTGGCTTTCTGATACTGTTACTATAGTCACAAAACTGGCGTGGCCCATAAATTCATCCTAATGGCATGGACCCTTGGTGCTTCAAGTAGTCATACTAGTTATTTATTTTAAGATGCATTTTATTTCCTCCTCAATTGTTAGAGGGATCAATATACACATAAGACTATGGCTCTAAACTAGTGGTGAAAACATTAGTGCTGTTGGGTTTTTTGGGGGGGGGGATTTCCCCCCATCTTTTTCTCATTGCTTGTTATGTTATAAAACAATTGTAATACATGCTCATATTGTATATGCCCCCCTGTGGGCCCTTGATTGGTGAATTAATAAACTTATGACTTATGACTTATGACTTATATACAACAGCCGATGACCCCAATTATTGTTGTATACATAAAATGAATATATTCGACCAGTCAAACGTCAGGGTGTACTGACGTCGCGCAAGATGTTGGTGCCACTGAACGTAACGTCAAAATGCAATGTCTACGGCAGATTTGTAACATCACGACGTTCACTCCATCGTTGCAGAGATATATCTAGACAGTCGCCCCGAATTAACCATGCACTTTCGAAACATCTGACAATATTCACCACGTACAGCCCCTCTCGAGCGGTGGCGGTGGCGGTGCGGAGGTGCTTCCGGTTTCAACCGGTGCCGGTTTTGAAGCGGAGAATTTTTATCAACTTTCTAGGTCAGTCGATATTATTTCATAACTTATTATGTTTTACATTATGAAACATTTCAGACGGAACTCTTAAATCATTTTGGCAACTGATAAACGATTTCTCTTCAGAAAATAAGTCCTAGTTTTTCCAAACACTTCGTGGTGAAGTCGGATGACCACGTCAGTTTTGCGTGTCAGGTCACACAAGTTTAAGTTTTGAAAATGTGTCGGAATTTATTGTGTGAAAAGGGGGGTCCTGTTTGAGGGTATTCGATAGTATCGTAAATCGATAAAAAAACGTGCAAGCTAGTCAGATGTTTTGAATGTACATAGTTAACTCCGAGGATGCTGTATTTGATAATTTGGTCAAATTGGAAAAATTATATCAAACTTACATATCTAATATTTTCAAACGAAAACGACGGTCACGGTTATGACCATCACTGAATATTTAAATTTGTATTCTAAAACACGCATCCAAAAAGGTTTAATCAATGGCCACTCTCTTATCATTTCCTCATCGACTTGAATTCATATATGTTACAGTCTGGAACTATGATGCCGGTGTTATAGAGCCATTTTTCCCCCATAGTCATTATTCCGGGGGAGGGGGGGAATGGCTATATAGCCATTTTTCCCCCTTACCTGGATAGGCGGAAAAATGGCTATATGGTAGATTCCCCCCCCCGGAAAAAATGGCTATACAGCCATTTTCCCACCTTGGCAAATAGGGGGGAAATGGCTATGTAGTAGTTTCCCCCCCAAATATATATCTCATTTATTATAAATAGGTTATAATTTAATTTTAATGTATAAACATTTTATTTGAAAAAAATGAAAAGAAACTAATTATTTATATAGTATAGAGAATGGAAACGGGGATTGTGTCAAAGAGACAACTCAACCATACAGTGAATATTTTTTTTTTTTGAATAATCACTTCCAAAGGGTACATTAATGTTAAAAAAACATGTAACAGATTATCAAGGCCCCGCCACATAGTGGCGAACGCCCTATAGTGATCGCTCTGTCCGTCCGTCCTAAACACATTCGTGTCCACGTCATAACTTTATAACCAGTCATTTCTCTATTCTATAGTAGAGGGGTGAAACTTTGCATGATTGTTAACTACTATCAGAAGGTGTGTCGCATATCATATTCTTGTTTGTCCTCCAAAGGTCAAGGTCTCAAACTTTCATGGGACCCCTATATTGTGAACTACAGAAAATTGTGTTCTCTCCAATTATTGTAGAGGGATGCTATTTTGCATGATTAACCTCTGTGAGAAGATCTTACTTAATTCATTGTTGTCCTTCAAAGGTCAAGCTCTCAAACTTAGGGTTTTTCATGGGACGATAATTTTGGTACCCCCAACAGATTCTTTAGATATTGACTTTATTTTACAACGGCGGGGTCCTTAGAGATAGATTGTCATCTAGTTATTATCATCATTATTATTATTATTATTATTATTATTATTATTNTGAATACATATCTAAATTTTAAACAGTCTATTTCTTCTCGAAGTACCAAACTTTTTCACAAATAGTTATTTTCTTTATTTGCGAATCGTAATTCAAAACTATGATGTATTTTTTTCTTACAATTTTGATACCTATTGTTGCAACAAAATGTAAGCTAGAGTCCTGCTCAGCTTAAAAAGAATTACGTGACGCTATACCTGCTTGTAAGATGCAACACTGTATTTTCATTTTTTTATATAAAATATGAATAAATGTTTAATAATTTCTGCATACTGCATGCAATTTTATCTCGTTTGTCTGGTTTCTGTTGCTTCCCGATTAATATTTTAGCTGAAATTTGAGTTTGGTGAATAATTCTTACCTGTTGTACGGCGAAATATCGAAACCTTGTTCAACTGGTCTACATCGCCAACAAAGCTTCAGAAAGGTACACTCAATTTCTAGCATCATAGATTGCGTAATTAATCTATGACGCCACAAAGCTTATGATGTTTCCCCTTCCAGAGGAGGAAAAATGAACTTTTTTTCTCATTTCGATTTTCCGGGAGAGGATATTTTAGTTGAATAAAGTTTCAAGATGTTACCGGTCTACAGAGTAAAACATGCCTATAACCCCACGGAACAACGATTCTCTTATGCAGAAAACGGAAACAAAACTAATTCTTTTTAATCTGACTATAAAATGACATCAATAAATAACAAATCATAAATATTAAGTTTTTGTTCGGCTATTATATCATTTAATTTAACATTTCAAGAATTTTTCTTAATAATATAACAAAACGTCACCAACACCGTGCAGAACGTCACTGTGACTTCGCGTTCATTATCAAAACAAGGCTCGGGTCTGTGTGGTTGAACGGGGATATCATATTTCTTTATATATATGGGAAGGGTTTGAATGGTTAAAAGAGGGAATTTAAGTCCTTTAACAAAAATGTCAAGTGAAAGAATTTTTCAAAACGCCAACGCTTCTTGTGAGTTTTCTCTACTATTACATGGAGTTTGTATAGCAACTTAAACTGTGTTTGTAGAAACAGAATTTACTTTTGACATACTACATGTATTTTAATTACCATAAGATCTTGGACAAAGTAAGTAATGTAATGACGTCAAGTTTAAATTGTAGATAATTATATTGAGGTTTGTACGATTTTGATATTTCTATACAAATGGATCAATAGGTATCGACTTGCTTTTCCTAAGGGGTCGATTACTTTATTTTAAGATGGGGGCTTTGTTTTCAGTTTGTTTCTTTGCTTGGGACATTAGATAATTTCTTCTGATTTTACCAATATTCCGCATTGAATACCCCTGGGTCAGATTAATGATGTTTTGCTTCATTCCGACCATTTATTTTTTTCTATATAAATCTTGGCGGTAGACATTTGTAGCCTCCCTTTAAAAGTTAAACGGTCGCTCCCTAGGCCAAAATATGTGGAGTCATTTGTATATGCTGTCTTCAGTGTATGATGGATAGATACATATTTTATTTATTGGTACTTGGTTACCGGCCCACTAGGGGTATGTTTTACAATGCACAATCACAAATACAACACGATCATAGACAAACAAAGTGATGTTTAAAGATATAACATAAATAATACACAAGGCGAATAATATTGAACAAGTTTTAATATTCATACAACTGCAAGAAGCACCATTCCAGAGGGAATTAGTTCTCCTCTTGTCTAATGCAGGTAAATGAAATTTCATAAATGCTCTAGGTGCACTCAAGAAATGCAAAAACGAATTTATACTTATAAAATGCAATTTGATTGAAATTGCTTCAATGCGAAAGACACCACGGGATTATACTGTCAGAACCATTTGTAAAATGTTTGAAGGCTCTATAACATATTAATTCTCCTCGTGTATAATGCAGGCAAATGAAATATCATATATTCTCTAGGTGCACTTAAAACATAACAAAAACGAATATACTTCATAAAATTCAATTTAACTAGAATTGCTTCAATACGGAAGCCACCAAGGGACGATGCTGTTTGATTCATTGGTATTTAAAAAGAAAATGAATGACATTAGTACTAGGTATTGACGTCAACTTTACAAGATAATACACCATCAGATGAATGACATTAGTACTAGGTATTGACGTCAACTTTACAAGATAATACACCATCAGATGAATGACATTAGTACTAGGTATATTGACGTCAACTTTACAAGATAATACACCATCAGATGAATGACATTAGTACTAGTTATATTGACGTCAACTAGTACTAGGTATATTGACGTCAACTAGTACTAGGTATATTGACGTCAACTAGTACTAGGTATATTGACGTCAACTAGTACTAGGTATATTGACGTCAACTTTACAAGATAATACACCAGCAGTTTGCGTGTTCTTGATTTTTTCCAAAGAAACTTTACATTGTAAATAATATATTTTAAGATTATTTTCCATAATTGACTTTACAACTCATTGCACATGTTCACTGAACACAAATAACAATAATATTCTCATCTTATCCTGTATTTGTATCATTGTTTTCTCCCGGAAGTTATCTTAATAGACCTATATGTACCTACAATTACAATAGAGTATATACAGGCGGAAGAGAAATAGGATTGATTGACTGATTTTTGTTTAAGGTCAAGTGAGCAGTATTTTAGCTATAAAGGTCAAATGAGCAGTGTTTCAACTATAAAGGTCAAATGAGCAGTGTTTCAGCTATAAAGGTCAAATGAGCAGTGTTTCAGCTTTAAAGGTCAAATGAGCAGTGTTTCAACTATAAAGGTCAATTGAGCAGTGTTTCAGCTATAAAGGTCAAATGAGCAGTGTTTCAGTTATAAAGGTCAAATGAGCAGTGTTTCAGCCATAAAGATAAAATGAGCAGTGTTTCAGTCATAAAGGTCATATGAGCAGTGTTTCAACTATAAAGGTCAAATAAGCATTGTTTCAGCTATAATTGTCAAATGAGCAGTGCTTCAGCTATAAAGGTCAAATGAGCAGTGTTTCAGCCATATATGAGCAGTGTTTCAGCTATAAAGGTCAAATGAGCAGTGTTTCAACTATAAAGGTCAAATGAGCAGTGTTTCAGCTATAAAGGACAGATGAGCAGTGTTTCAGCCATAAAGGTCAAATGAGCAGTGTTTCAACTATAAAGGTCAAATGAGCAGTGTTTCAGCTATTAAGGTCAAACGAGCAGTGTTTCAGCTATAAAGATCAAATGAGCAGTATTTCAGCCATAAAGGTCAAATGAGCAGTTTTTCAACTATAAAGGTCAAATGAGCAGTGTTTCAGCAATAAAGGTCAAATGAGCAGTGTTTCAGCCATAAATGAACAGTGTTTCAGCTATAAAGGTCAAATGAGCAGTGTTTCAGCTATAAAGGTAAAATGAGCAGTGTTTCAGCAATAAAGGTCAAATGAGCAGTGTTTCAACTATAAAGGTCAAATGAGCAGTGTTTCAGCTATAAAGGTCAATTGAGCAGTGTTTCAACTATAAAGGTCAATTGAGCAGTGTTTCAGCTATAAAGGTCAAATGAGCAGTGTTTCAGTAATAAAGGTCAAATGAGCAGTTTTTCAGTAATAAAGGTCAAACGAGCAGTGCCTCAGCCATAAATGAGCAGTGTTTCAGCTATAAAGGTCAAATGAGCAGTGTTTCAGACATAAAGGTCAAATGAGCAGTGTTTCAGCCATAAAGGACAAATGAGCAGTTTTTCAGTAATAAAGGTCAAATGAGCAGTGCCTCAGCCATAAATGAGCAGTGTTTCAGCTATGAAGGTCAAATGAGCAGTGTTTCAGCTATAAAGGTCAAATGAGCAGTGTTTCAGCTATAAAGGTCAAATGAGCAGTGTTTCAGCTATAAAGGTCAAATGA
>MJUT01010771.1:554196-566889 GCA_002080005.1 Gigantidas platifrons | reverse complement strand
TGTGTGTGTGTTGTAGATACGATGTTACTGCTAATCTTGAACTTGTGTTTGTGTTGTAGATATGATGTTACTGCTAATCTTGAACATGTGTGTGTGTTGTAGATACGATGTTACTGCTAATCTTGAACTTGTGTGTGTGTTGTAGATACGATGTTACTGCTAATCTTGAACTTGTGTGTGTGTTGTAGATACGATGTTACTGCTAATCTTGAACTTGTGTGTGTGTTGTAGATACGATGTTACTGCTAATCTTGAACTTGTGTTGTAGATATGATGTTACTGCTAATCTTGAACTTGTGTGTGTGTTGTAGATACGATGTTACTGCTAATCTTGAACTTGTGTTTGTGTTGTAGATACGATGTTACTGCTAATCTTGAACTTGTGTGTGTGTTTGTGTTGTAGATACAATGTTACTGCTAATCTTGAACATTTTCCACAAGTTGTGAGTTATGACAATGATCAATATATTTATTTATATTTGAGATTTTAACAAAATAAAATTACAATGTATTTCTGTTTTCTACAGTGAATATCTTATAAATCAAGAATATGGAGGGGATATGAAAATAATTTGATTGATACATGTAATTTGTATATAAAAAAAATGCTTAAAACTTCAATTAGCCTAGTCATCTCTTCAATCTACTGTACTTAACTATAATAAAATATTATGGAACATAAAAAGCTCCTCAGCACTATAGATATAGGTTTGCATTTCAAATTAAATATGGTATTTCTAATGCATTTTCACATGTTCTCAAATTTTAACTATTTAGCTACATATAAAATGACTTCTTACAAGACATTTATCTTAACATTATCTTACTTTTGTTATTGAGAGATTACTAAACATGTATCACTTCTATATAAACATTTATTGATAGAGAAGGCCACAGATTAGAGAGGATAGGATAAGAAAGAACAAAAGTCAAGGGAAATATTTACAAATTTAACACAGAAATAATGATGTGAAAATGATAGATCATTATTTATGTAGCTGAATCATCTTTTTTTTTACCTTCACCTTTCAAGTATCAAATAAAACCATATTATCATTCAATTATTGAATTAACTTTGTATTGAAGTGCCTGTACAAAGCCTTCAAAGTGAGCGGTCATGTATTTGTGTGTTGCAGGGGATCAATTTTGCCTCTTTCTGAGATTCAGATATTTTATTTCAGAATTGTTCCGTCAGTGTGGTATTTTTTGTTTTTCTTTTTAACAATAAATTTGTCCCATTAATAATTATAACGAATTCCTGTATTGTTTACTAAAAACCAAACATATTTTTTTAATTGATAAATTTTGATTTGATGCTATGAATTTATATCTATGTCAAACCCATGTTATCTTAAAAGATTAACATACATCGCTATGGAAACCAGACATTTAAGAATAAATTTATACTTTTATGCAAAGGGGGTTTCAATAATGTAGTGATTCTCACACTGATAATGTTCAAAAAATAATTCTTTAAAACCCAATCACACTACAAAAATAACTTTAGATATCACATGATAAATGACAAAAAAACAAAACAAACAAGTTTTATGCTTAGTAACAATTAGTATAATACATTTCATATATACATATATAACAGATTCTTAATATATAACAACTAGCAGAACTGTACAAGGTGGGTGTGGTCATAAAAGGTCAAACAGGGGGGTGTGTCATCATGAGCCTCTTGGCAAATAACAATTAACTGTAAATAAAAAGAATAGGTCAGTTGTTAGAAACAGACCTGATTTTATGAGGACAACAAAAAAGCGGAAATCGGCAAAATCGGAAGTATTGAATATACTATAAAAAAGGAATCGCAACGGTAAAATCAGGGGGAAAAAAGCGGAATTCTGCTTTAAAGCGGATGAAAATCAGGTCTGTATAAATATATAGAATATCGTCCGTTAAGAAGGTCGAGACAAACATTATCATTAGTATTGCAGAGAGGCTGACAGGATGAGTTGTGATGCTAGTGATAATGTATGTCAAGATCTTCAAAACTGACATTCTTGTTTTTATTGGTAACATCTTAACGTCTTTAACATCACACTGACTGATAATTTTTTCAGTATCAGAGTTAAGTCTGTTGATACTGACAATATCCTTTAGTGATATCCAAGGAAAAAGGCATACATTACGGAAAAATATTGTAACAATAATCCTACATATATGCTACCCTTTTGATCAAAATCACATCGTATTGTTAAAACAGAATATTTTACAGAGTGACTCACAGCCGAAAATATTTGTATTTCATTATTAATGATAATCAACCTATCAGTTTCTATTACACAGTAAAATATTATACGTTTGTATTACATATGTAACCCAGCCTTCGCTCTAACCCACTTGCCCGAAGCCCGGACCAAGTAAAACTGGATTCGGAAAAGTGAAAATTATGAAATATTTTGTTTGAATAAATAGATATTTTTTTTCTAAATTTGGCTTTCGGGCAAGTAGGTGAAATATATTAAGGCAAAGAATGGTAAACTATCAATCCACCTTGACCTTGACTTGAGACATGTTTATAAGTGTTCCTATGGCTAAATTTAATCTCAGTATTTTAACAATGGTACTTCTTTGTTCATCCAACATCTTACACATATGTGAGAGGATAACATAAGAAAAAACTTTTGAATATTACATTATGGACATATGGTGCCTGTTCCCCCCCCCCCCCACACACACTGAAAAATAGAATGGCTAAGTTGAAAAATGGGCCTCAACAAGGGATATTGTATCCTATATCTCCCAGTAACGATGAATGGAAAAAAGTCTACATAGTTCCCCTTGGAACCTATCACGATTATATCAAATTGGTAATCTGGAAACTGAAATAAAACTGGAGGTGAAAATAGATTATAAGAAGGAGCATGGCAAAGTGTAATAATATTATATAAAGTGTGGCATGAAGAATATACTCTCATCCTTTGTTCTGTAACCCAGGCAACACAGATAAACAAAAACAACCTAGATATTTCTATATATAGTATTTTCTATAAATATCTTCATTTTTATATGTACATGTATGTTAGTTAAAATCAGAAAACCCCTATCCGTTCACTTCAAAAGAAACTGCAGGAAAATAAGAGATCTAGCACATATCTTAGCTATCATTCTAAAAAAAAATACTTTCATTTTTTTCATTTTCAATAATTTCCAATTGAGTAAGGAATGATATAGAAAAAAAACCCACAGAGATGAAGTGTGAGTCTGCCAATAGAAATGGAACCTCAATCTATTAAAATTAAGGCAATAATATATTATACCTTTTTTGTATTAAATGGTGCATAATAAGAACCATGTTGGGTTTAATTGTAGTTCTTTGTGAGGAAAAGTAGTGCTTCTAGACGGTATAATTTTCTGGCTTTGTGATGTCAATTATTTGACTGGACAAGATGTTAAAATTACCTTTTCTATAGTACTTAAGAAATAATTCATGCCGGCCATACTTTATTGTTATTCACATATGGGTAGGCATTATATTCATGAATATTTAACCCCGAGCGATAGCAATAAAGTCATTAATTATTTCAATTCTAATAGGACAAATACGGTCATTTTAAAATTCGAGGCGGTCAATGTTAAGGATCCGTCATCTTAAAAACGTGAAATCCTACATGTCATATGTACAACAATACACAAAAATAACTATAATGCCTACCTTTAAAATTTATTTTAGTTAAATTCTATCTACATTGAAGCGTACACGAAGCCAAATGACGTCTGATATTTACATTTTAAACTGGAAGTCTTCATATGACGTCACGTTGTTTATGTGCCAAAGTAGTTCAACAATATTTCCCGGAATTGTAATTTTGGTGCTTTTTAGACACAGGGATATGCAGGAATACGTTTTTATGCTCAGTATTGCATAGGAATTAAGAAATAATTCATGCCGGCCATACTTTATTGTCATTCAAATATGGGTAGGCATTATATTCATGAATATTTAACACCGAGCGATATGTAGATGCTTTTTTTTTTTTTTTTTTTAGCTCAGCGCGCATGTGTGGCCTATATTTGATTGGTATTCAAATATGCCTTTATTTGTATACCGAATACAGGACGTCATATTAGAATTGTATATAAAATGAGAAATAGAGATCTTGAAATCCTGTCATCATATAGTACAGAATTAATACTATCACCTTATCATCTTACAAACACGGAACTCAACATTAATTTATAACACACAAAAAATGTTAATAAATCCTTATTTTAAACTGAAAACCTTAAAATGAAATGAAATTAAACTGGAAAACATTTCTATTACAAAATAAACATTACTCAATATAAACATATAAAATGCAAATGAAGCTTGTTAAATGCAGGCATATTAATACACGTAATAATGGACGTTTTATTGAATGTTACAAAAAAATACTTTTGAATGAGAAATATGATAGAATGTCACATAAATATTCTGCCACAATAAAAAATGCAATATATGGCACTAAAATAACATAATATATAGTTGGTCCCCATTGTTGTTCATTATAGTCATATTATTTACATATTCACAACTGTTTTGGCAACTTGTATTTTTCTTTAACCCATATACTTATCAGTTGCCAGAAGTTATACTTTTATCCCAGGATCAAACAAAATATTCCATCACACCTAAAGATAAACTTGTATGTAATACATTAATTATGGTCGTGAGAATAAGTAGTGTATGCATTTCAGATACATAGTCAATCAGTGCTATTTGAGATACTTAACATTTTATGGGTATGTATTTCACGTACATGTCTCCCATCAAGATTCAATAGAAATACACCACATCCAATCAGGATGTGTTTGAGATACGCCTCATCCAATCAGCACTTCAGCATTACTGTACAGCCTTTGGTTTCGCCTCAGGCTATACAGAGGTACTTTAGGGTGGTACAATCACAATGCCCACAGGTAGACACACAGATAGCTGATAATGTTTTAACCATATGATTGTATAATTTGACATTTTTGCCATATGTTTTTAATATTTAACTGTTTCTACCAGATGTTTGTAATGTTTGACTGTTAGGCTGCCGGTACGACCTAGCCATTTTTTTTTATTTAAGTACAAAGTAGCAAATTATGTGCTTTCTTCTGTTTCAGCTATAATCACACATAAAACTGGCTTTTATAAATGCTTGCAAAACACACATTTTTATCAGAATAATCTAATAAATATCTTGTTGACCCTCGATTTCATGAAATCAAATCCTAACAAAAACTAGACATATAAGTTTGTAACTCAAGGTTTGTACAGTCCTAATTCCTCTTGCTCTATGCAACATTTAACAGAATAGCACTGTCAACTAATGGTCATATAGCTGACCTACAATTAAAGAATATTTGCACCATAGTTGCATATTTGCTGACATCAATCAGTAGTTATTACTTTTGGCTATCTAAATGGATATTTGTGACAGTAAAATATTAGATTGACAGCTGTAAATATTCAAATACAATATAGTTATTCATTATCGAATTCAAAAATCTTTTCAACTGCAATTCTTAGTTATGGTAAATAACATCTGCAGTTCCCCAAAATATTACAATCAGTACATCATGAATTTTACACATGATGTCAACCAATCAAATCTGCCGTTACATCAAGTGCTCCATTAGAATGGCACATGAGGAGCTTTGGAAGTACAATAGCACTAAATCTACACTATAATTGAGGTAGTCAGAATTATCACATTGTTAACAAAGGCACGTCAAAGAGATCACATGCTCCTTCTGTATCATCTAAATTAAAGTAGTAATCTTTATCACTCGGTGGTGGACTTAATCTCAGTAATGGTGCAAATGCTGAAAAATAAACAAACAATAAAAGGATGATCTTATTGTAATTATAGAAGAAACAACAACAAATATGACGTAACTAATCAATACGAACAACAAATATGACGTAACTAATCAATACGAACAACAAATATGACGTAACTAATCAATACGAACAACAAATATGATGTAACTAATCAATACGAACAACAAATATGACGTAACTAATCAATACGAACAACAAATATGACGTAACTAATCAATACGACATCTTATCACAAGTTACTAAGGTCGTGTTTGATTACAATGGATCCGAAACCGGATTTGAAAACCAATATGTTTTTTTACACGGAACCAAAACCGGATTCGAGAAACCCCGAAACGTGCTGCGAAGAAGGATTTCCCGGATTCAAGATGGCCGAACAGGAGCATGTAACCAATGTAACCAATCTAACAGGCATGGAATCTCAATCGTGTGTGCAGTCTGATTTTTCTTTCTGAGAAAATACATTTCTTTTGAATTTTTTCATTATAGAAATGTATTTTCCACAACATATTCACTTGCTTGTGATTGTCTGGAAGAAAAAAACATGACATATGAACAGTTTCATGGCAACCGGATTTGGTTTCACCGTTTGATTTCAAATGATGGTTTTTGGAAACTGGATTATGAAACCGAATCCGTTTTTTTTGCAATCAAACATGACCTTACTTTGTATATACTATAATGAGTGATTGATTGTTGTTTAACGCCAAGTCAGTCATTTTCAGCTACCGTAAATAATGAAATTTTGGCAGTTTTCACATGGGAGCCATGTGTTTAATATTGGTGTGTGTAATTTTGGCACTTTCTCAAATTGATATGTTCAATTTTGGCACCCTCAGAAACATATGATGTCCTCATTTCGTTGATATCCCATTTATTCAAATAAAAATTTTCTGTTGTACTTCAACGACCTCGATAAGGAAGGAACAAGTCAAAACAACCTAATTGAATGAATCGGATATGGCTGTAGTTGCATAAAATTCTCTAATTCAGGATTCAACGTTGAAAGAAATACATTTTATAGTCACTAAAATATAAAACATTAAAACATTTAATTATTACATATCTCTTAATCATCAATCCCTCTGGCAGTATAAAGATGTACCTGTTGATTTATTGACCAACAGATCAACCTGATTGTTGTTATTCTAATAACCCTTGAATGTGTTTATTAACAATGATAAGCTGGCATATTTATGACAGACGTGAACAGAAATTCATTTTGGTGTTTGCACAGCAATTTTAGGAAATTAACAACTACCAATAAAGACTAATAATGTTGTTATTATCATCGAATACCTGTAATATTTATGTACAGACACACTGTCATGTCTTTATTATTTTTGTGTCAAAACAAAGTATTTGAATGGGAAAATAAATATATTAACATAATTACCTTGTAATGGAGGAAACTTTAATACCTGCATTGTGAACTCTTTCCATAATTACTATTTGTACATTATTGGTTCATTACCGTTAACAATGGCAGATTTTGGCAGTTTAATTTATGGTGCTTGCTTTAATTTGGCGTATTTAATTTTGGCACTTTCATGAGAGGGGCCAAATAAACCAAAATAAGACTACATCCAAAATAACCCAATTGACGGTATATCACGACAAGAACAAGTTACATTTCAATGAGATGATAATAATGTCCACTTTGTACTAGACCGACATGTTTAGTTTGGTTTTTAGTGCTGACTCGCTGGTAGACATGTTGCTTCACTCAGACACATTATCCAGATTCTGATACAACCAGTCTTTGCTCTTTCTTCCTAGTGCTGCATGCTTAGTGGAGAAGCGACAAATACCAATTTTATAATCTTAGGTTTTTCTCCAGCAGAGTTCAAACACACAATCAATCTATCACACTCATGAGTCATAGATTCATATCGATTTACATGTACAGACTAGTATATACAGTAAAACAAGAAATTCAACACCGAAACTAGAAGGGAGATAATCAAGATATTTACCTTCAGATGACATCAATTCTTCAATTAAATCACCATCCATTCCATCTGAAATTACAAGATATATATTTGTAATATAACATGCTAGGTAATGTGCAAATTATCATTTTATGAATATAACAGAATTTTGCATTGAATGAATTTTGGTGTTTAATGCCACTTTCAGCAATATTTCAGCTATATCATCATTCATGGCGACCAGTTTTAGTGGTGGAGCAAGCCGGAGTACCCGGAGAGAACCACTGACCATGGGCAAGCAACTGGTAAACTTTATCACCTGCAGCTGTGAGTCGAGTGCACCCCTTTTTGTAATTTACAAAGCTGGGTGCGAACCCACGCCATATTGGCGATAGGCTTGTATGAGTTGTTAGATCCAATGACCTAACTCATTCAGCCACCCAGGCCCCTAGCAGAAATTTTGATTCCATTAGGTTGCTCAAAGCTTCTTAAGATGTTTTCATCTTTGTTTGGACATTTCTCATACTAAATATATCAAATGTGTAATCATATTAACAAGAATATTTGTTCATGTTTTATTTGATAACGTATTAGTACATATAATTTTTGGACAATAATAAATAACATGTCTGCATTACTAATGATCATATAAGATAGCAGAAAGTTCTTAAATAGAGCATTTCAAAACTATAAGTAATTTAAAAATGATTTTTTTGTGCAACTCAATTTAAAATCTTTTCAGTATAACTCAATTTAAAATCTTTTTCTGTGTAACTCAATTTAAAACATTTTCTGTGTAACTCAATTTAAAACGTTTTCTGTGTAACTCAATTTAAAATGTTTTTGGAAGGCCATGTGTTCATTCTCCACCAACAAAATGCTATCTACTCGTTACTCATATCTTTCTTTGTTATCTTCTACATTACTTTAATTAATAACTTACCCAAGTCAGACTTTGATGGATCAAACAGGTCATTAGGGTCCAGCAAATTAGATGAAACTACAAATATAAATAAACAAGCTGCAATATATCTCATATTTATTATACCCCTGCTCCACCGGAGGGGGGTTATACTGTTTTACCTCTGTCCGTCCTTCCGTCCGTCCCAAGATATTTTTCGTCGCATTTTTCCTCAGCAACTATTGATGGTAGAAATCTGATATTTGGTCACAAGCTTCATATAGGTACCCCATATCATGGGAAGCGGCAGGGGTATCATAAGTGAGCATTAGCTCACAGTTCATCTTGTTTTGTAACACAGTTAGAGCTGATTGTCAGTATACAAAGTTAGTTTCTGGCATGGCATGTGAACTGGTTGTCAATATATAAAGTTAGTTTCTGGCATGGCATGTGAACTGATTGTCAGTATATAAAGTTAGTTTCTGGCATGCATGGCATGTGAACTGATTGTCAGTATATAAAGTTAGTTTCTGGCATGGCATGTGAACTGGTTGTCAGTATATAAAGTTAGTTTCTGGCATGGCATGTGAACTGATTGTCAGTATATAAAGTTAGTTTCTGGCATGGCATGTGATCTGATTGTCAGTATATAAAGTTAGTTTCTGGCATTGCATGTCAACTGATTGTCAGTATATAAAGTTAGTTTCTGGCATGGCATTTGAACTATTGTTTTTTTCATTTCCAAGAATACTCTTTTGTTTTTCATTTGCCAGCCATATTTGGTCATCTATCATCAACAGTGGAGTATAATCTGCCCCCATTCCAGCTAGAAGAATTTCAGGAAAAAATCTCCAAAGAAAAATATGAAGATTGCCCATTTTGTAAGAGTCAAACTTTTCCTACGATGGCTGCTATCTTGAATTTCAGATCCACATGGAAAATAGCAACTTTGTATAGGACCATCCAATGATCATATATGTACAGTTTTGCAGATTAGGATTAATCAAGTTTCAATTTAAAGCAACAGAGCAGTTTTCGAACTTTAAGGCTTAGCCAATCAAATCGCATTATTGGCTCTGGTAGTCATGTTGAATGTACAAAATCATAATAGTGGCCATATTTGAAGGTAGATGGACCTGTAGGACACAATTCTTAAAAACACAGCCATGTTTGAGATGTCAGAAATAGGTGTTTCTATTTCTAGTAATGACGGCCATATTTGAATGTTGGCAGGCCTGTCAGACACAATTGTAAAAGGACCAACCAGGACCCTTTTGACTAAGTTTGGTTAAAATTGGCTCAGTAGTTTCAGAGGAGATGTCATAAGTATGAAAGTTTACAGATGGATGAGACGACAGAGTGAGTGATTGTTGTTTAATGCCAACAGCAATTTTTCAGCTATATCATGAGGAGAAAGTTTATTTTCAATGAAATGATGATGAGGTCTGCTTTGTACTAGACCAACACGCTTAGTTTGATTTTTATAGTAAACTCACTGGAACAACAGTCCATGGATAGACATGTTGCTCAACTCGGACACATTATCCTGATTCTGAGCCAACCAGTATTTGCTCTTTCTCCTTAATGCTGCGTACTTATGTTTTATTATGTTTATATGCCCCTTCGTGGACCCCTTAATTTGGACCACTAAAATCTTGCATCTTGTATCTTAGAGGAGAAGCAACAAATATCAATTTTATAGTCTTTGTTTTGACCCGATCTAGGCTCGAACCCATAATATTCCTAACTCAAGACGAGATTGCTAACCATGCGGTTGCGAAATGACAAAAGCAGACGTAAAAAGATGGCAATAGTAAACACGACCCTTTGGGTCCTGTTAGTTAAAAACAGGAATGACAAAATTTCCTGATCCAACATCCACCAGTGCCAAGTTGAGAAATGTAAAATCTTACATGGATTTGATGCAGATGTTGATGGCTGTGTTTTACGTGGAGATGATCTAGTAGCCATTCTAGATAAATCTGAATCCTGCTGAGATTGTCGTAAAGGAGACTTCATTGGTGATCGAGGATTCTGAAAGAAAAAAAAGTACAAAATCTTAAGTTATATAATTAAATCTGAATTCTGCTGAGATTATTAAGTGTTTAAATATATATTTCGTTTATTGACATATCTCGCATGAGAGTTCACATCTGAGATCAAAATCCGTGACCAGTTATCGTTTCTTTACAGACTTTCAGTTAATAAAGGAAACTAGTAACATTCACATGAATAGAATAAATGAGCAGTAAAATTTCAATTTGTAATGAAGGAATTAAAAATTGATGAAAATCCCACCCAATTCCATTTTTGTTGATCACTTAATTAAACTGTGGGAGTTGCTATTTTGTCCATTTTATTAATGTGAATTACTCCCCTTTGCAGGAATATGGTAGATATTCCCACCAAATGTGTCATTTTACTTCATAGTGAAGGTTTCAGGAGTGCAATTTTGATTGGATGAGCGACTTTTAGCTATGACTTGAACTCTAATAAGATGTTGCTAGATACGAAGTGACAAAGAAAAAAGGAGGAGCAAGTGTGGAGATCTTTAATTAGATTGTAGGTCAAACTAACATCTGATATCTTAACTTTCCTGTTCCTGGGACCAGGACCAATATTTAATTTTGATGTTCATACTAACAACAGTACATGTCCTGGACCTTCTAAATTTATAGGACCAGGACCAATATTTAATTTTGATGTTCATACTAACAACAGTACATGTCCTGGACCTTCTAAATTTATAGGACCAGGGCCAATATTTAACTTTGATGTTCATACTAACAACAGTACATGTCCTGGACCTTCTAAATTTATAGGACCAGGGTCAATATTTAACTTTGATGTTCATACTAACAACAGTACATGTCCTGGACCTTCTAAATGTATAGACGGGGTTATCACCAGCTTATCTCAAAACCACGGGGGCTGCCATTAAGAGGTCACGTGCTGCGTCGGCCATAACAGTCGTGAAAGATAACACACGTGCATCAATAATCTATAGTAAACATTAGCTGTCTTTTATTTTCACATCGATTTTTTTTGGAGTATTATTTCTTGTATTTAAATTATGGCCAGTGAAGTAAAATATAAAAAGGTGGTGAAAATTCGTGTGCCGTCAACGGTTGTTCAAATAATCGCCGTAAATTAAAGGAATGGAAACAAACTTTTTCTGAATTACATAAACAAAAACATGAAGACTGTTCTTGTATGATTCCATATAGACTACATACGATGCCCTCTAAGGAGACAATACGATTACAGTGGGCAATCGCTTTAAATAAAAATAATATCTCCCTAACTAAGTAGGTATTTGTTTGCTCGGAACATTTTTTGAACGGAAAGCTGACAGAAAGAAACCAAATTCCACAACTTAAGCTGGGGTATGAAAAAAAGACAACCCCTGGCCGGCGAAAACTGATGAGATATGAACCCGAAAGTAAAAAAACGAAACGAATACAGGAAGAAAGCGGTGCGGGGATATATTCCGGTGATCCTGTTTCTACATCTTCAGGACATAAAACGGAACACCTTCCAGAAGCTATCTGTGAATTTAATGGTCTTGAACCGTCAAGTGTTAGCGCCGGGACACAATACAAATATTCAGACTTTTTGGGAAAAGATGATCACACATACGCGAAACCATGGACTAACAACCAGACTACGTTTACACAGACAAAATTACTTTGCATGGACGAAAAGGGTGTTCAAGTTATGACTGAAACCGGTACGATGTCAGCAAAAGGCAGTATAGTGACAGATTGCCACTCTGTTGTATACCGGGCGAACGAAAGTGGTATTTTTTACTTTGGTTGAACTAATGAAAATAGAAAATACATTATCTTTCCAACTCGATGTCGCCGATCAGTTGCTTCTTGTGTTAATGAAACTAAAATTAAATTTACTGTTTAATGATTTAGCCCGTAGATTTGGAATTTCAAAAGGCTTAGCCAGTAGAATGTATAATTCATGGATGCCAGTTCTTGCTGAAAAGTTTCAAGGCTTGGTAGTTTGGTTGCCGCGTGAAACTA
>MJUT01010771.1:543303-553925 GCA_002080005.1 Gigantidas platifrons | reverse complement strand
ATTGTTGTTCTTGTTTGTGTATAAATATGTAGACCTGTGTGTTTAATAATTTTACTAAATAATCGTAATTTTACAGATATCCTGTATGAAGTGTATAATCTTATTAAATCACCACTTGAATAATGGAATAATTTATCATAAATATATAAAAAATATTGATATTACTTAGGGGAAAAAAGGGGGGGGCTATGTGACGCGATTATTTATGTCAACGAACACACAATTTCAATATAAACAAACACTTTTATATAGTGTGGATCATACATTGTATCTTATATTAAGATTAGGAAACAAACAAACATTTTCCTTAAAAAATCGTAAACTTCTGCAAGTATGTAATGCTTGTTGTATCTGCGTGTTTATCTACATTCACGACCTTAATGGCGGACGGAACAATTATGTCACATAGCGGCGGCGTGCAGTACTAAGGGGGATAATTTGAAAACCCCGTCTATAGGACCAGGACCAATATTTAACTTAGTGTGCCATACTAATAACAAGTATGTTACTTTTCTGGACCCCCTACATATATAGGACCAGGACCAATATTTCATTTTGATGTTCACAATAGTAATAGTACATTTCCTAGACCTTCTAAATTTATATGATAAATATTTCATTTCACTGGTCCTACAGTGATTCAGCTAGCGCTCGTCACTTTCGTCATTGACGATTGATTTTCGAAAGTGACGAGTATTTCCCGTACCCAATTCGCCACTTGAATTTTCAAAAAATCATAGAAAAATGTTTGTAAAAATCCATTTTTCTTCTTCATTTGCTGATTAAAACTAATTAGTCACTACAATGACAATTTTATGACATGCAGATTATAGAATTTTTGTTTTGATTGCGTAATCTTCGATCTCACCTGGCTTGATTTACCTGGTCAAAGATAATGATCCCGACAAAGAATTCAACGATAATGATTTTTTTTTATTGTTGTGACATGTACTCAAAATGCCACAGTATTGAAAGTGGATATATTTTTGTAATCGTCATTCATTGCACGATTCGTCACAATGTCTGGAATAACGAAAAAAAAATATGTCCGGAATAACGAACTATTGTTGCCACGTTTCATTTATGAAAATGTCAATATCATGTTTATTGAAATCTATCGTAACCATTAAGTATTTTCTGCTCTGCAAAAGTGACTAATGGTCTCAAAATCCTGGCTGAAACCCTGGTCCTACAAACATCAGGTATCATACCTTCCCTGGACCTCCTAAATTTATTAGATCAGGACCAATATTGAACTTAGTGGGTCAAACTAATAAAAGGTACTTTACTTTTCCTGGTCTCCCTATATTTATAGGATCAGTATCAATATTTAATTTTGTGGGTTTCACCTAATGACTGATACCTACCTTTCCTTGTTTTCCTGTATTTTTAGGATCAGGGTCAATATTTTGATTCTGTGGGTCATCTTGAGGTGGGGGTACCTGTACAACTACAGGACTGGTTTCTTCTGTGTCTTTATTCACCAACAACACATTTATTGACCCTGATGTACTTTTAAGGTGTATTTGATAATTCTTTTTATAATTTAATCCCTGAAAAAACAAAATTCAATTAGTGTACACATATTTTATGTCAAAGAATTCATCAATACACAACGTTACTCTGTAGTAAGTCATGTTTATTAGTTATATAAAATAATTTGTAGATCAACAAATCATATACGGTCAGGTATTTTTTAACTCTGAATGAAGTGTAATTTATATCATTCGTGTCCATATCAAAAGAAATAAATCAAATGTGAATTCATACACAACGACGTAACTGAGAATAGAAATTTTATTTTATGTCATTTAATATTATCCTTCACAATTATCACCAGCTGATTAAAACTCAAGACTTTAAAATTAATCATTTAACTCTCTTCCCTTGATAAATACAATATACCAGTAGTAACAATATTATATACAATCATTGCACTTCATTGAGTGCGATATGATGTGTTATGGAGCACTGAAAAGCAATACTGACCAAGGCCGAAGGCAGCGATCAATATTGCTTTTCAGTGCTCCATAACACATCATATTACACAAAATGAAGTGCTGTAATTGTTTTATTACATTTAACACACCAAGTTGTTTTGTGTACCTGGAATGATTTTTTAGACATTGTTTGTTGGGTTTTTTTCATTCTCAAAAACACCTGAGCTGATTCATTTAATACCATAGAACACTTGTACTAATTCAGTGTGCATAAATTCATATTTGCATTCTGCTGGTATTTGTAAAACTTCTGTACCACTTTCTGCTTGTGTTTGTGTGACGTCATTGTAACAGACGTAGAAAACGATTGGCTGGTAAATTTTAAAATTTAGGTGGGATTTTGTGCACTTGTTTAAAAATATAAATGTAATAAAAGAATAGGATAGCCACAGTCATATAATGGTTATTATAGTTGATTCAAGCATGGTAAGTCATCGGTTCAATCCTAGATCAGGTCAAATCAAAGACTAAAATTGGTATTAATTTTATTTGTTTTCTGCTGAGCATTATGTGTTAAGAAAAAAGAGCAAAAATGGTATGGCGTCAGTATAATGAGTCAGCGTGGAGTGTAATAAATGTTCTTGACATGAAAAAGTTGAATATTTGCTGACTTTGTGTTAGTGAGTGAGCGATAATTCTTTAATGCCAAATTTTTCAGGTATATCATGGTGAGAACGAGTTACATGTTAATGAGATGATGATGAGGTCAGCTTTGTACTAGACCAACACGATTAGTTGTATTTTTATAGTGCTAGCTGACTGAAACAACAGTCTGCGGATAGACATGCCACTCCACTCTTGACACATTATCCTGATTATGCAAATGAGTCTTGCTGCAAGGTTAGTGGAGAAGCAGCAAATACAAATTTTACCGTCTTAGTTTGACCTGACCTTGAACCCATGACCTACTGCACTTGAGGCGAGCATGCTAACCAATACACGGCTGATGCAATTACAAATATTAGATATATAAAAACTTCATCCTTATAACCTACATTAAATGCCTACTTACTAATTCTGGAATGGGGACCTCTAACTGTGTACCTGAAGGTGCCTGTATAGCTAGTAAAGTATCACCTTTAAAACACCGACATATGTCTTCATGTGTAACATAAGCCATTCTGAAAATCATGTAAATATTATTATTATATTAATGAATCAAACTTTAATGTTATACACAGTATTAAGTATACAATGGTAAACATGTAAGCTTCACAATTGTTCAATTAATTGTATTCTTTTCTCAATGTAATTATATATATCAAACCTGTATTTGTGACAATTTTACCTGTCGATTATAAAAAGAATTAATATTAACAAACTTTTTCTTGGATAACAAGAAGTAAAAGTATGATTTATTTGTGACAATGGGTAGTTTGATTAACAATGTTCACTCATCACACAGGAGAACAGGGTCTGTCGTGGTCATGATCGTATCGTAGTTAGATTTACAACTACCTATGCAATCAGTGCATATCACTCCTAACATTGTGAGTTCGAATTCCACTCAGATGAGGTGTACTCGATACAACATTATGTGATAAAGTTTGTCAGTGATTTGCGACAGGTCTGAGGTTTTCTCTGGGTACTAAGGTTTCCTCCACCAATAAAACTGAAATATTGTTGAAAGTGACGTTAAAAACCATAACCCGAACCACACAGAACATGCTTAAATTAACATATGTACTATGTGATTTATCTATGTTCTATGTTAGTCAATTTTAAAATCTCTATAGAACTTATGTTTTACTTGTTAAAACTATTTTACCGACTGTAAATAAATATTACTTGACGTGACTTAAATATTCTACAATCCAAGGTAACATTATCTGCCTTTTCAACGTCGACACAAATAATTCAGTCAAACCTGTCGTAACGGTCACCTTTGTATAATGGTCACTTTCGTGCTCTCCCGGTGCATTTTACAATATATTTTAATTCCATATAGCGGTCACCTGTCAGCGTCATCATTTATAAGTAATTTTTGGCATAAAACCTTTGTTTAACAGTAAATTTTATTTTAAAAATAATACTGATAGTGATTTCGGAAGATCAGTATTTTTCTCAAATGCACCAAAAATCCAGAGGTGTTACAAAATATTTTGATTTATTTAATTAACTAAATCAACAAACACCATGCATTTTGTGAATAGTAAATTACATAAAGGACAGTTTATCCCCGCACGTTATTGGAGATTTTTTATTCATTACGACGAGAGTACTAATTCACTCACCAAAAATATTTTGTATCTAGTGCATCATGTCAAAATCATCAACATTCGTAAATAGGGAAGCTTTGAAATTTGACAACAAAGTGAAAGCAATAAATCATTGTGATGTTGGGAAAAGTTGTCGGGATGTGGGCGAGGAGATGGGTGTTGATCATACCCAGATAATGAAAATTCTTTAAAGAAAACGTGAGATTCTTGACGATTTTGAAAACAATGTTCCCAGTTCAACATCGTGTTACTGGAAATTGTACTTTTGTTTATTAAATATCTTTATTTAATTATTTGTATGTTTTATTCAAATCATATCATATTGAGATAATTTCATCAATAATAAATGTAAACAAGAGTAATATTACGACAGGAACAAAATAACAAGTAAAACATTATTAAAAACATAAGATGTAATGAAAAATGTTTATTTAACAACTAACATGCAATATTTTGACTAAAAATCAAAACCCTTCATATAAAAATCACCTGTAATTTTATCAATCTCCCCCAGGTGACCACTATGGACACGTTTGACTGTAAGGTTCAATTATAATATCAATAATTAATTAAATCATTTATGTTTGTATGTACAGATGTTGTTCTCCACAAGATTTACACTGTATTACTTTATAACAACATACAGTTCTGTAAACAGTATACCTTGTATTGGTGACTTCATCTGTGACATTTTTGATACTCTGTTGAACCCATAGTTTATGTTGATCTAATTCCCTCTCTTGTCTGTCTAACTCACTGATCTCTTCTTTGAGTGTTGTCAGCCTCTCTGATACCTCTGTACCTCCAGACTGACTGTAAATATAGAATCCTCATAACATAAATTATAGATTGCTAAACTGTAAACTGTTGATTACACCATTTCTACACTCACGTCTCTCTGATACCTCTGTACCTCCAGATTGACTGTAAATATAGAACCTCCGTAACATAGATTGTTACACTGCAAACTGTTGGTTACAATATTTCTACACTCACGTCTCTCTGACTGAGAGATAGTGAAATAGTACCTAATCACTACTAAATATATAATGTATTGAATTTGACAAAATCTGTAGATTTGCTACATATTTCCAATAACAAATATTTAGTAAACTTTTCATTATTTATTATTTTAATAGAGGAAGTGGAAACTCTTCTTCTTGACACTTTTCTATATTTGCTAGATTTAATTTTTTGAAGCCTTTGGAGTTTGCAAATTATTTATTTTTCAGACACAACATCTTAAATCGTTGACTTGCGACAGATCAGTGGTTTTCTGCTGGTAACATGGTGTGTACATGTCGCTTACTCCTATAATCCAGTTCAATTATCTCCATCAATAAAACTGACTGTGTCTGCAATTAAATAATTGAAATATTGTTTTAAAGTGAGGTCAGATACCCATAACCCATTCCTTTCACTTCATTAACTTATTGGTTACATTGATATTCTGCACTTCAAAATGATTGCATTGACATTTTCATTTGTCACTATCAATAGCTGATTGATGGACATTATGTGTACAGGTTCAGGTACAAATTGATTCTATAGGCTTTGGAACACATGTAAACAAAGACATGGAACATATAAAACATATGTCCGATATATCTGTGTATTACCAGTAAACTTTACTCACACTTCACATGATACTGCTGAAGTATCTGTTGCATACCAATGACAAGCTCCTCTGTAAGAAAATATACAGTAAATTAGACTTACCCTTCACATGATACTGCTGCCGTATCTGTAGCATACCCAGGACAAGCTCCTCTGTAAGTAAATATACAGAATTATTAGTACAATGTAGAACCCTAATAAGTTCTACTGTAAAAATACATACTACAACTAAGTACTAAGATATATGTTGTCTGTCATTGTTTGGACATTGAAAATGAGATGATGATGATGAGTAATATAGTATCTGGCTGAAAACAGCCCTGACAGATCACAAAAGCTACTTGTAAATGATTATTAAAATATTTGTCAATTAGAAAAAACACAGTAAATTGTTACTGACGGTTCATCTCACCAGGGCATAATTATCATGTATAATTGCATTCACTCATTTTCAGAATCTCTATGACATATTGCCCATAGGTTACTTAAAAATTTGACAAACTAATACAGGACATAAATGACAGGGGTGTGGAAATATCTGATTTGAGCACTTGGCCCTGGGCAAGTAAAAATGGAAATTCTACTTGTCCGAAAAAAAAGTCACTTGTCCAGACTTTTTTTGTTGAATTGGTACTATGCCTTACATAGGCCTATATGTCGATTTATTGAGTATTTGTTAATCATTTAACTTTATATTTCCTATTAAATATTTGTTCATTTTCAGACTATATAATATATATAATTTAATTTGTCTTATTATATATTCAACTATGGTTTGTGGATTGGGAGCATTGCAGGCTTACATGTTTATTCTTGAGGACAATCTAAGAAAAATAGAACACTATGTTTCATAAGTCATAAAAGAAGATTTTCATATCGTTCTACTTCAGCTTGATTAACCTTAGCAAGAGCCCTGTAGAAATCCCCCGTGGTTGTGCCCTGTTTACATTTGGCAATGTCCTTCATTTGACAAGCCTGGTGTTTTGAGGACATTTGGTGTCTACTTTACCTACAAAAAGGTTTGAGTATGACCTTTGGTCTGCTAACTGTGGGTATTTTCTACAAAGATTTTATTGTCTAAAGTTTACTCGTATCGCAACCACGGAAAATCAATTAACCATGTTTGTTGAAATTCACGTTTTCGCTTATTTTCGTATTGTTTATCCTTCTCCACCTGCGACTTTCGTCTTAGCGGTTTATAATTATTTGGAGCAGTCACAACGGATTTTTTTCTTTGTGTTTTTACATGACAAACTTGTCCATCTTTCGAAAAATCAACAATTCAATTTCTGGTATACAGAAGATAAAACCTAGGCGTCGATCCCGAGTCAATGAGAAATGCTAATGCAAAAACTAGAAAATCTGCAGTTGCGTACCTAATTTGTCTGTCTAAACAATCTATCTATTTTTAGTCATAAACTTTTAACCGACATAGTTACATATTTTTGTTATGTCGTATTTGATGATCTTTTGACAATTATCTAAAGAAATTTGACTCCCCCTCCAGAGAACATGGCCAATTTTCACTTGTCCACATGCACGTACAACCAATACACAAAAATTTACTTGTCCGATCGGTTATGTGTACGAGTCAGGCAAGTCGGGCATGGTATTTCCACACCCCTGAATGAATACTGTAACTGTTGTCAAGTTAATTATTCCTGCAATGGTAGCCATCGCTTTGTTATTTTGAAGTCAGCTGTTGCTGTCATTGTATGGTTCCAGTAGTTTGATTTACACCTACATGTAATATCAGTGTCAAACGGTTTGTAAATTTGGCCAAACCAAAGACTATAAAATTGATATTTTCTGCTTCTGTGCTAAGTGAGTTGTATTAATTAAGGAGAAAGAGCAAAGACTGGTCGGTTCGGAATCAGGATAATGTGTCAGTGGAGCAACACGTCTACTCACAGACCGTTGTGACAGTGAGCTTGCACTATAAAAATCCATCTAAGAACATTGGTTTAGTAGAAAGTGGACATCATCATTATCTCATTGAAATGTAACTTGTTCTCGTCCTGATCAAGATATAGCTAAAAATAGCTCACTTGGCATTAAACAGCAGTCAAACACTTAAATCCATGGCTTCCATCACATTGTACCAAACCAACACACAAGTTATTTTGATCATTTGAAAATTTCAAAAATCAGTTTCGTCAATCATACCGTAATGAAACTGTACAATAATTGTATATCTAAATGATCACAGTGTCAGGTCATTAATGAATTGATTTTGATTTTTGGTGTTTAACGCCACTTTCAACAATATTTCAGCTATATCATGGTGACCAGTTTTAGTGGTTGAGGAAGCCGGCGTACCCTGAGAGAACCACCGACCATGGGCAAGCAACTGGTAAACTTTAACACTTACGGTTCAGGTCATTAATAGTCAACAAAAAAAAGTGCCAATGTAAAATATGTCAAACAATTAAATATCAGCATAATAACTCTAAATAGTAGCTTACTTCCATTGTATACTATTTTTAGACTTCTTTTCGATCAGACCAATCCCCTCCAATACATTTGTTATATCATATATTCTTCTTTTCTGTCTAACAGCCAACTGATCAGCAGCCTACAAAATAAATTATGATGATTTTCATGATGAACTATATGCTAGTAATTAACAAAGGGCTACATTGGGTGCAGCATCATCATGATATGGCACAGGCTTCCTCCTGCACCAGTTTTACTGTAAGGAATAATTTGTCAGCCAATTTTGAATATAGAAGTTTGAAGCAACTCAAGGGTTGAAAGCGGTAATCATATCTGATGGTTAATATTCTACATTTAAAATACTGGCGGTGTAAAGAGATTTTGTTTTTGGAGGAGATTCAGAATAATATTTCTGACATCAGTAACTATTGATGTGCATGATAAATTTGTACTAAAAAAATATGCTTCAAAGATGGTTGATAAGGCAAGTAATCACATTAATCTGATTCATTGTGTACGGGAATATCATCTTTTGAAGAAGAAAACATATTTTCTTTTATTAGACTATGTTAACTACATCAGAGCTCGAGGGGCTGCTGTGGCCGTGATCGTATGGTATGCATTCAGTGCGGTAACAGGTCAAAACGCCCCCACTTTTTTTGGTTGAAAAAAACGGCATATGTAATAATTTTTTCTACTCAAAGGATGATATTAAAAAAATAGTGTCACTTTTATATAATAGAGAAGGCTTCCAATGCATTTTTCGGCACAAATGTAAACAAATCGGTTTATTTGTTTGTGTACGGTTTTCGCTTGACCTTTCAGGTATTTATGGATGGAGACCTACCTAATAGTTTCTCCGCCGCAAAATTTATTGGAGAACAGACGATCATACTTCAATAAAAGTGTCTTTTGTGACGTCTCCATAAATATTCAACTTCCAATACCAATACCAATATTTTATTCCAATTAAGGTCTCTCAAGGGGCAATGACAAATATACATTAATAATTTAAATGCAGTTACAACAATGCAAAATGGAGACATATGTTCATACACAAGACAATTCTAACTACCGCTATTTAAATGATAACATGTTATAATATAGCAAGTGGACTGTGTTTGGCAGCGCGACCCGAGTAGAGGTAAGGATAATGTATAGTAACAGAGTACATCAGCAAAGCAAACGCCCCAAGTAGTAAAACATCATGTGTTTGATGAAAGTAAGGACTGTGATTGCTTAACTGGAGGAGACACCAGGGGACAGTGCTTAAGAATCACATTTCGACTCTCCCCGTGTCTGATCCAGGAAAGCAAGCAGTTCAAGTAATAAACTGAAATGGGGATAAATAAATGTATTATTTTTCCGCAACAGACACCAAGGGACAGTGCTTCAGGAAGTGCATTGCATCTACTAAGATTAGCAATGAGCATTCCTCCTCGTGTCTAGTGCAGACAATCAACAATATATATTAGACATTAATATATAGATTTAATTTTGTCATAAAAATTGAAGTAGCGTTATTCAGCCACTTAAATTATCTGCAGTATTTATAAATAAAGTGACACAACTCTTTTAAAACTCATACATCCTCACAGGTCATTAACCAGTAAAATTTTTCTTGAGGATTTAATTGTAGAAAATTGTGACATGATTGAGATATTGTTCTGAACAGCTGTTGTCGCTCTTCTCTAAATTTGCTGCAGCAAAGGAGAAAATGAATTTCATCTTCTACCTCTCCCGAGTCGCACCGCCCACACAACCTATGGTGTGGAGGGATACCCTGGTATCTACCAGTCTCAATATGTAAACGATGTGCTGAGATTCTTAGTTTTGTTAAACTTCTATGCTCAAAATTACCAATAACAGATAGATAATTGTCAAACCCAAAATGTACTTTAAATGAGGTGTAAGTGCGAAGCTTCCCCTCTGAGTATTGTATCGTCTGATTTTTCCATAATTCCAAAAAACCCTCTTTGATTTGTCTACTAAGGCTGGTTTTTGAAATTTTCTTTCCTTTCAACTGACTAATTGTTGGAAAATTTTGAAGTATACGTTGGAGAGATCCATACCATAATTTGTTTTGATTGTTCATAAGTGTTTTGTAGTAAAGGAAATTTTTCTAGATATTCAAGTCGGTTCCAATAATGGAAGATACTTTTTATAATATCGTAAGAGAGTGTGAAACGACCAAGTTCTGACAAAACAGCAAAGTTGATAGTTTTTTTTTTTGAACACCTAAGATAAATTTACAAAATTTAGTATGTAATTTTTCACAAATGAGATTAGAGTAAATTCTATACGGAGATAAAGTTTCATTTCTAAATCTAGCTGTATTTGAGTTAAAGGT
>MJUT01010771.1:516302-529970 GCA_002080005.1 Gigantidas platifrons | reverse complement strand
TGTTATTGGAGGATAGTTGTACATACATTGTCTACTGTTGTTATTGGAGGATAGTTGTACATACATTGTCTACTGTTGTTATTGGAGGATAGTTGTACAGACAGTGTCTACTGATGTTATTGGAGGGTAGTTGTACAGACATTGTCTACTATTGTTATTGGAGGATAGTTGTACAGACATTGTCTACTGATGTTATTGTGGATAGTTGTACATACATTGTCTACTGATGTTATTGGTAGTTAGTTGTACAGACAATGTCTACTGATGTTATTGGTGGACAGTTGTACAAGCATTGTCTACTGATGTTATTGTGGATAGTTGTACAGACTGTCTACTGATGTTATTGGTGGATAGTTGTACAGACATTGTCTACTGATGTTATTGTGAATAGTTGTACAGACATTGTCTACTGATGTTATTGTGGATAGTTGTACAGACATTGTTTACTGATGTTATTGGTGGATAGTTGTACAGACATTGTCTACTGATGTTATTGGTAGATAGTTGTACAATGTCTACTGATGTCATTGGTGGATAGTTGTACAGACATTGTCTACTGATGTTATTGTGGATAGTTGTACAGCCAATGTCTACTGATGTTATTGTGGATAGTTGTACAGGCATTGTCTACTGATGTTATTGTGGATAGTTGTACAGACATTGTCTACTGATGTTATTGTGGATAGTTGTACAGATATTGTCTACTGTTATTGGTGGATAGTTGTACAGACATTGTCTACTGATATTATAGGAGGATAGTTGTACAGACATTGTCTACTGATGTTATAGGTGGATAGTTGTACAGCCTGACATTGTTTACTGATGTTATTGAGGATAGTTGTACAGACATTGTCTACTGGTGTTATTGGTGGATAGTTGTACAGACATTGTCTACTGGTGCTATTGGTGGATAGTTGTACAGACATTGTCTACTGGTGTTATTGAGGATAGTTGCACACAGTGTCTACTGTTGTTATTGGAGGACAGTTGTACAGACAATGTCTTGATGTTTTAGGTGGATAGTTGTACAGACATTGTCTACTGATGTTATAGGATGATAGTTGTACAGACATTTTCTACTGATGTTATTGATAGATAGTTGTGCAGACATTGTCTACTGATGTTATTGAGGATAGTTGTACAGACATTGTCTACTGGTGTTATTGGTGGATAATTGTACAGACATTGTCTACTGATGTTATAGGAGGATAGTTGTACAGACATTGTCTACTGATGTTATCGTGGATAGTTGTACAGACATTGTCTACTGATGTTATTGGTAGATAGTTGTACAGACATTGTCTACTGATGTTATTGGTAGATAGTTGTACAGACATTGTCTACTGATGTTATTGGTGGATAGTTGTACAGACATTATCTACTGATGTTATTGAGGATAGTTGTACAGACATTGTCTACTGGTGTTATTGGTGGATAGTTGTACAGACATTTTCTATTGATGTTATAGGAGGATAGTTGTACAGACATTGTCTACTGATGTTATAGGTGGATAGTTGTACAGCCTGACATTGTCTACTGATGTTATTGAGGATAGTTGTACAGACATTGTCGACTGGTGTTATTGGTGGATAGTTGTACAGACATTGTCTACTGATGTTATAGGTGGATAGTTGTACAGCCTGACATTATCTACTGATGTTATTGAGGATAGTTGTACAGACATTGTCTACTGGTGTTATTGGTGGATAGTTGTACAGACATTGCCTACTGATGTTATCGTGGATAGTTGTACAGACATTGTCTACTGATATTACTGGTAGATAGTTGTACAGACATTGTCTACTGATGTTATTGAGGGTAGTTGTACAGACATTGTCTACTGGTGTTATTGGTGGATAGTTGTACAGACATTGTCTACTGATGTTATAGGTGGATAGTTGTACAGCCTGACATTGTCTACTGATGTTATTGAAGATAGTTGTACAGACATTGTCTACTGATGTTATTGGTGGATAGTTGTACAGACATTGTCTACTGATGTTATTGAGGATAGTTGTACAGACATTGTCTACTGGTGTTATTGGTGGATAGTTGTTCAGCCTGACATTGTCTACTGATGTTATTGGTGGATAGTTGTACAGACATTGTCTACTGGTGTTATTGGTGGATAGTTGTACAGACATTGTCTACTGGTGTTATTGGTGGATAGTTGTACAGCCTGACATTATCTACTGATGTTATTGAGGATAGTTGTACAGACATTGTCTACTGGTGTTATTGGTGGATAGTTGTACAGACATTGTCTACTGATGTTATTGAGGATAGTTGTACAGACATTGTCTACTGGTGTTATTGGTGGATAGTTGTACAGACATTGTCTACTTGTGTTATTGGTGGATAGTTGTACAGACATTGTCTACTGATGTTATTGAGGGTAGTTGTACAGACATTGTCTACTGGTGTTATTGGTGGATAGTTGTACAGACATTGTCTACTGTTGTTATTGGTGGATAGTTGTACAGACATTGTCTACTGGTGTTATTGGTGGATAGTTGTATACATTGTCTACTGATGTTATTGGTGGATAGTTGTACAGACATTTCTACTGATGTTATTGAGGATAGTTGTACAGACATTGTCTACTGATGTTATAGGAGGATAGTTGTGCAGACATTATCTACTGATGTTATTGAGGATAGTTGTACAGCCTGACATTGTCTACTGATGTTATAGGAGGATAGTTGTACAGACATTGTCTACTGGTGTTATTGGTAGATAGTTGTACAGACATTGTCTACTGGTGTTATTGGTGGAGTAGTAGAACATTGTTCACTAATGTTATTCATGTTATGAAAGACAAACAGATTATGAAAAGTAAAAGCGAGACAAAGATAAACGATAATCAAAGTTAACAAACACACATAAAACTAAAGATGACCAACATGGATATGGATTCCATTAAAAACCAGGATAATCCGGCTTTGATTTATGTTGTACCCGCTGTGTTTCTCGGTGTAATGTTAAAAGTCCTATAACTGCATGTAACCAGGGATACATGGACGAAAAGAGATTACGATTTATATCTCAATCGGTCCCCATCCGCAATTTCCAGATAAAAAGTATGAATCGGACTCGAGTGTCTATGGAGTCATTTTCAAGCTCATCGGAATAGATACTATCCAAAAAATCAAAAATCTACCACGAGAATATGTAGTTCGCCTCACAATTAAGAATACATAGGAAAAAGTCGGATAGAATCGGTGCTCAATATTAATGCCAACTCAACGGCGGTCTGTTAAAACAATTAACGCAAGGTCACTATAATACACTACATATGCTGTGATCAAAATCGTCCTTTATTTGGTGAATAACGACCAGTTTCACATTTCACATGCGGTATACATTTGTATTTTGTTTCCCCCCCCACAAAGTTCTATTACATAGGTCGGGGCCCGGGTGGCTCAATGAGTTAGGTTGTTGGATCTAACAACTCATACAATCCTATCGCTAATACGGCGTGGGTTCGAGCCCGGTCGTGTGTAAATTACAAAAAAAGGATGCACTCGACTCGCAGCCGCAAGTGATAAAGTTTACCAGTTGCTTGCCCATGGTCGGTGGTTCTCTCCGGGTACTCCGGCTTCCTCCACCACTAAAACTGGTCACCATGATATAGCTGAAATATTGTTGAAAGTGGCGTTCAGTAAAACACCAAATATCAATCAATCATTACATGGATCGTCCCAGAATTACTGTATACCTCTAATTAACCAGACTCTCCGTTCCACGATATAAATTGTAAATTTAAAATTTAAATACCGAATACATTCCACAAAAAACTTAAAGGAAAGTGATTTAACGAAAATGCTGACATCTCTGTCGAGGACCATATATATTAATTGGTGGTCTTCAACTTAAAAAAAAATAACTGTTCTGATGCGGCATTTTTTGGGGGGGATACAATCACATGGGTATTTTTTTTGGTATTTTTTTGTCTTGTTATTTTACATTGTACATTGTTGTAATTGACATTGAAGATATATCATTGTCTGGTCTTTATTTCAGTAAAATTATCTTATCTTATCTTATCCTGTGTATCAAATAAATGTGCAAATACGACAAAGCATGAAATTTAAGTTTCAATTAATACTTCCAAACTCGAATCACAGAAAAATGACCATTAAAGCAAGAAAGTTCGAGACGTTTTCGAACTCAAAATATTTACAAACGTTCAATAGACAATATTTACAAACGTTAAATAGACAAAGATCCATTGATCATGGCTGGAATTGCAGAGTAAGAAATATTTTAAAAAGAATGAAATGAATCAATTCCTCTTTATGGAGTGAAATTTAAGAACACTTACATCACTTCTACATATTACCATTATTATCCAAGTTAAATTTTCGACTGAAATTTTACATGTCTTTTTTTTTTACAAAATTTTAAATGGAAACCCGTTACTCTGTTTTTTTGTTGTTTTTTTTGTTTTTTGTTTTTTGTTTTTTTTACAAAATTTCAAATGGAAATCCGTTGCTCTGACATCCTGATAACGAACCATTCCAGGAACAGAACCACATATCAAATAAAATCAAAAGTTTTATTTAAAGTCGGTACATTTACAAAGTTTTCAAGTCAAATCGGCCCCAAGTTAAATCGGCCACAGTTAAATCGGCACCAGTCAAATCGGCCCAAAGAAAAAAAAAACCAAATAAACAAACAAAGACAAATAAAAGAATATTAATGTACCAATGGTATTTTGAACTAGGTTATGTTCAGCATGCAGTCTAGAAAATTGCACGAATGGTAATGAAAGATTTTTTTTTCTAAAAGAATACTAGTTGTTATGTGTCAAAAAACAAGTAGTTGCCAACAACACTAGAAAGGTTAAAATTACGACCTAGTTATGTATATGCTTTTAGAAATAAAACTTTGCGGCTGTAAACTAGAAATAGAATAAAAATAAATAAAAAATAGCTATCAATTTTTTTTACAAAACTATTGAAAAACGCCGATACGACGTGATATGTGCTGTTAAAGCAACTTGCAAAATTTACAAAAAACCACACAAGAACAGTAAAAAGGTTGTTTTTTTTGTACCAACGCAAAAGTGTATATGAAATGACTAAAATGCTGTACAAGTGCGTAAATAATCTCTTTTTTAATGAATCACTCATCAAATGCTAAAATAGTATCAATTTTGAAAAGAGTAAAGTTTTAAATATTAAAAATTAAATAAAAAAACATAATAATACAATGATTTGATCTGGGGCCAATTTAACTGGGGCCGATTTAACTTGGGGCCGATTTGACCTGCTTCCATTTACAAACTACAAACATAAGCTCTCGTGAGCTTTTTAAACCGACATGCATTTTAAGATATAAATTACAACACAATAAAACAATGTCATGCATTAATTAAAACTAAGATTAAATTAAGATTAGATGCAAGCACTATGATTTGGTCTCTGGGCCTCCACAGTCAGTGCACATGTGGCAAGTGCCTCTCTGCACACTGACTGCCATAGGACCAGAAAACAGCATAGAAATAGATGCTGATAATTACAGCATATATTATACATATTGTAAACCATTGAGACAACTTCCATGCTAAAATATTCTAAAACATTGAGACAACTGACTGCTCAAATGTTCATTTTCTGCCACTCAATACCAGACTGAAAGAAATTTCCAATAACCATATCTGTTAATCTTGTTGAGATTTGACTTCCAAAAAAAAAATCTATTCTGTATCTCGTCTACAGAGCATAATATTTCTTCGATAGTCAGATCTCAACGAGATTACATATCTTTATGAATCATGGAATACGTTGTTGTCATGTTGATGCCATTATTGATTAAATACAAAATTGATGTATCCAAGAAAAAAACGCACATTATTAGAAGTTCTCTGGAACATTATACATTTGTATCTGCATCTCAATTAAATGACCCAAACTCCATTTTATCTTTTTACAATAAAATGAAAGACAAAAAATACCACACTGTCAGAACATTTCCAAAATCTAATAGAAAAATTGTAGAATAAAGGCAAAATCTAATAGAAAGATTGTAGAATAAAGGCAAAATCTAATAGAAAGATTGTAGAATAAAGGCAAAATCTTATAGAAAGATTGTAGAATAAAGGCAAAATCTTATAGAAAGATTGTAGAATAAAGGTAAAATCTAATAGAAAGATTGTAGAATAAAGGCAAAATCTAATAGAAAGATTGTAGAATAAAGGCAAAATCGATACCTCTAACACACGAAAAATCTGGAAATAAAATTGAAAAAAATAAAATGTAAAAATGAATTTTATCTGGTTCATTTTGCAAGCTTTGGCAGAGCCTTCCAACTTTCCCATTTTCAATTGGACTCTCCAAAGTTTTAAAATTTCAGATTTTTACAATGGTATAGGACTTGCCAAAATTTTCAGAGATGTTTTCTGGACTGTCAAAATAAATATAAAAATAATTTGCTACAAGTATCCCTGGTAGGAATGTCATATAATAATTAGTAGTGCACTGATCATCGGAAACGTCGACTAATCAGTCAGAGATCTTCGTACAATCCGATGATCGATTTTTAGCTTGCCCGTGCGAAGTACAGAAGAGCTTATGTCGTCACCTGTGCGTCGTCGTCGGTGTCCAATGTTAATGTTTGCGTTTAAGTCCAATGTAGACAAACTACTTGGCCCAGGTTGATGAAACTTCACATGTGAGTTTGTCGTGGACAGTTAAAAACATCGCACACAAAAATAGGTCACCGTGACCTACTGTTTCTGCCTGAATGACTTCGACATTTTTGCCATTTAAACCAAACACCTGTCTATTCTGAACACAAAAGTTGGTCCCAGCTCAGTGAAGTTCGGTTTAGAAAGATTCCTTTGTGTTACGTTGTTGGTATATATATACATTGTACTTATACAATGTAATGTATAGAACACGAAGTATTATATTTATATCTTATTTAATGTGTCCACTTGATTTTTTAGGGACAGGAAGATCAAAGATGCCCAGATGAGGGCAACAATTAATCAAAAACTTGTAGAAACTGGGGAGAGAGAGAGGTAAATATTAAATATCATGTATAGATTGGTTCTCAGTCAGTATGGTCAGAGTAACAATTATTCAAAAACTTGTAGAAACTGGGGAGAGGGAGAGGTAAATTTTAAATATCATGTATAGATTGGTTCTCAGTCAGTATGGTCAGAGGAACAATTAATCAAAAACTTGTAGAAACTGGGGAGAGAGAGAGGTAAATATTAAATATCATGTATAGATTGGCTCTCAGTCAGTATGGTCAGAGGAACAATTATTCAACATCAAGAGAAAGTAAAATATTATCATGATTATACTTTGACAGTGTATGTTTGTTGCTTGTACAGTTGGGGTTTTTATAAAATATATGTGTCTTCTATTTTTAATGCATTCAGTTTGATGACAATCTATGTATAGAAAACAGAGTCTTGTGTCTGGCTTGGACCATGGGTCAGCAATCTACAGAAATGTCAAGAAATACATGATGTTAGAATACATTGTACATTTATACCTTTACGATTGCTATGTAATATACAGCATTGTATTTCAGTGATTTAGCTAGCGCTCGTCACTTTCGTCATTGACGATTGATTTCCGAAAGTGACGAGTATTCCCCGTACCCAATTCGTCACTTGAATTTTCAAAACAAAAAAAAACAAAAAATCGTAGAAAAATGTTTGTAACAATCCATTCTTCTTTTTCATTTGCTGATTAAGGCCTGGTCACTACAATGACAATTTTATTACATTTTACAAGCCAATCAACGGATTATAGAATTTGTGTTTTGATTGAATAATCTTTGATCTCACGGACACCTAGTTTGATTTACCTGGTAATGATAATGATCCCGACAAAGAATTCAATCAACGATAATGATTTTTTTTTTATAGTTATCAATATGGCATGTACTCAAAATGCCACAGTATGTATTTTAAATGGACATATTTATGTAATCGTCATTTTGAGAAAGTCGCGGTCAAAATATATATTGATTGATTGTAATCATCATTCATTGTACAATAATCGTCACAATGTCCGCCACAATGAACTATTTTTGCCACGTTTCATTTATGAAAATGTTGACATCATGCTTACTGAAATATTATCCATTACTTAGTATTTTGAAAGTGGTTTTCTCGAAAAGTCAGAAACTTAAAAAATAAAAATGGCGCGATCAACAGGAGTTCGCAATCCACCGAAGCTACTTTTAACCAAACAAACTTTTGATGTATTTATTCTCATTTCTGTGAAATGAAATCTTAGTTCTCATATATGCCAAGGTTGGCCATGCACTGCACGAGGATGCACAAGTTTTTTTTATCGATCAGCATCCAGGTAACAATTACGTTCTATTTATAGAACAGACAGACACTGTCTGCAATTAAAAATAATAACTTACTACAGTATTTTTATTTTTATTCCAATTGTTGCATTTTGATTATGAGGTCTGAGAAATAATTATTTATTTTACAACTTGCTTCAGCTTTTGACGTACATGTATGTTCTATACATTTGTATTACCTACACAGAGAAGTTGGACAAATTGTCAGATACATATTTTTTCTGCTGAAGACTACTCAAATACGAGTTATTACAACTGTTGTGGTACTAGACCAAAGCACATTTCAAAAAGGGTGGAGAGGGAGTTATTACAATTTGTGTGGTATTAAACCAAAGCACAGTAATATTTAAAAAAAAAAAGAAGGGGGGGATTACAATTTGTGTGGTATTAGATTAGATCAAAATAGTGCCAATGTTATATTTGATCAGTTGGTTGCTAATTTGCAGAGTATGTTCACATCCTAGGAGGTTTCCATAGCTTTTCAATCTCCATTACTAACCAATAAATAAGGCAAAGTAACTGATTTTAAAACTAAGCTCATTACATTCTTGTTTATTCTTAATTAGAAAAAAAAATGTTCTGCAAAAGTGACCAATGTTCTCAAAATCCTGGCTAAATCCCTGTATTTGTAATGTATTCTATATGTTTTCATGTTTTTCTCAATGTTACAGAAGAAATGGATTTTTTTCTCAAAATAATTACTTTCTGGTAACAGTAATATGTTAATCATTACAGATTGTAACAATTCTGATCTTAGTTATACAGATACTAAAATTAAAGATTGGGATGTTTTTAACTTCAAATTAATTTTTTTTTTGATAAACAGAATATTAGAAGATTACAACTTTTCACTCTATGATAGATACGTTTTCCAACGTCACATTATGGTCTTTTTTATGTTAAAGTGATTTCAGTTGGGATGAGCGGTGATTGTTAGTTTTGTAGATATTGGTGGAATGGATGACCATCACAGTTTAAACCTTCTTTTCATAATTACATATCAATGATCAATTGTTTGTGAAATTCTGGTTACAAATATAGGTTATGTACTATTTATACCATGATTTTCCAAGTTAAACAGTTAAACAAACGAGCACGAAGCATGAGATTGTTTAAAGGTTACAAACGAGCATGAAGCATGAGATTGTTTAAAGGTTTAACTCAGAGAACTGTGGTATAAATGATTTGTAACATGATTCCATACAATATCACATGTCGGTTGTTGATTATTGTAACATGATGCCATACAATATCACATGTCGGTTGTTGATTATTGTAACATGATGCCATACAATATCACATGTCGGTTGTTGATAATTGCATGGCTCTCTGAGATTAATAATACTACAGATTTAAAGTGTTCAATATCTCATGTCTGCATGTATTTATTTGAAGTATATAAACCATCAAAAGTTCAAAGGAAAACAATGCATGCATAGTACAAGGGTATTTAAAGCCACTTGCAACAATATTTTAGTTACATTGTGATGGCCAGTCTTAATCGTTGTGTACCTAGAGACAATAAATGAAATGTAAGTCAATGACAAACTTTATTAAATAGTTTTATTAAGAAATATGCCTAGTTGGTATATTCATGACTTTTAGTGCTTTACTTGTAGACTACTAGTAGTAAATGACCACTAATATTTTATTTAGGAAAGATTTAACAAATTACAATGTAGTTCATAAGGTCAAATTATACATTTATATTGTATATTTAATTTGTGTATTAATAGATTAAAAGAATTATTGAGAACAAGACTTGTGGAGTGTGGATGGAGAGATCAGCTGAAACAGCATTGCAAAGGTAAATGACCTCCACTTATTTGACATGTTTGATTCATGTTACATGTATACACCTGTTAGATTAGAGGTTTTACTGTGGACAATGTGTTCATCATTATACAATACATATGACAAAAGATTTAATGTGTTTCAGAATTATATTCTGTTTTTAACATACAGAAAGTTTAAATTCAGTAAAACGTTAATTCGAGTACCTTTCTTGAAAACGGGGAGGGGGGCTTATGTTGTTTAACACCACTTTCAACAATAATTCACATATATCATGGCAGTCAATTTTATTGATGGATTAAACTGGAGTAAACCACCGCAAGTCACTGACAAACTTTTTCACATAATGTTGTATCAAGTACACCTCTTCATGAGCGGGATTCCAGCTTACAATGTTAGTGGTGATAGGCTCTGATTGAATAGGTAATTTTAAATCCAACTATCATATGATCACGACTACGACAGCCCCAAATGTAAATGGGAATGCTAATTATTAGTCCCCTACCGGCGAAAGCCGAAGGGGGCTATAGTTTTGGGTTCCATCCGTCTGTCTGTCTGTCACATTAAAATTTTAAGTTGTCCAGACTTTTTTTTTACGTCCTTTGATATATTGACTTGATATTTGGTATGTGGCTATATCTAGATGAGTTACAGTTTAAGTTCGAATTTCGTTCCGGTCGAATGATTTGGCTGAGTTATGGCCCTTGAACTTGTATTTTTTTGTTCAAATTGTAAGTTGTCCGGATTTTTTTTGGACGTCCTTTAATATATTGACTTGATATTTGGTATGTGGCTATATCTAGATGAGTTACAGTTTAAATTTGAATTTCGTTCTGGTCGAATGATTTTTGGCTGAGTTATGGCCCTTGAACTTGTATTTTTTTTTCAAATGTTTAGTTGTCTGGACTTTTTTTTTTTTACCTCTTATGAGATATTGACTTGATATTTGGTATGTGGCTATATCTAGATGAGTTACAGTTTAAGTTTGAATTTCGTTCTGGTCGAATGATTTTTGCCAGAGTTTTGGCCCTTGAACTTGTAATTTAAAATCTAGTCACTGCAAGGTGATACTTCTAATATTTTAGGTCCTCTGATTTTTGTTGCCGGTAGGGGACAATGTATTGCTATGTGCAATACTCTCAGAATTCTTGTTTACACTGGCATTGGATCACAACATCTCTGCTGTTATGGTTGGTATGCTTTTCTGGAGTGTAACACTGTTGGAGATTTAGGTCAAAAGACTGGTCAAAGTTATACCAAAGACTTTGTGAGTTTGGAATTTGTCCGTTTTCTGTTAAGAGTTCGGCAATTGTCCGTTTTCTGTTAAGAGTTCGGCATTTGTCTTTTTTCTGTTAAGAGTTCGGCATTTGTCTTTTTTCTGTTAAGAGTTCGGCATTTGTCTGTTTTCTGTTAAGAGTTCGGCATTTGTCCGTTTTCTGTTAAGAGTTAGGCATTTGTCCGTTTTCTGTTAAGAGTTCGGCATTTGTCCGGTTTCTGTTAAGAGTTCGGCATTTGTCCGTTTTCTGTTAAGAGTTCGACATTTGTCTGTTTTCTGTTAAGAGTTCGGCATTTGTCCATTTTCTGTTAAGCATACCAGGATAGAAGTCAGTATAGTGGGTCTATGTTGGAGTTACATTCCTGTTGTTGACTGTTACTGTTTGAAAATACATGGAAACATGAAAAAATATGCCTTTTACAACATGATTCAGGAATTTGATGGATATTCAGTGGTATTAAACAAGACTTTGGCTAAATTAGGACTTGAGAGTGTAAACTTTGAAGTGACGGGGATGTGATGTAGTTTTTAACATTTCTCTTGTTTTAATTCATAATTTTGAAAGTATGAATATATTTAAGAAATATTTTCAATTTTTGAACAGGTTAACCTGTTGAAAAATTTCAAATATTCCTTATAATTTAATTTTTACAACAAAACTTAATGATTCCTCGATTTTAATTACGATTATTTCATGGGACTATTTGAATTTGTCGTTGGCGAATGAATATGTTGGTGACGTCACAATACCAACCCAGGTTATCAAGTATGACAAATTTTTCTCCAGGAGAATCAGCCAATCAGATTGCAGTATTCATATCAAATTAAATTATTCTATTTTAAATTTGTAGAAGTTGTAAAACAAAAAGGTCTTGAACATATAACAGTAGATGACTTGGTAGCTGAGATAACTCCTAAAGGCAGATGTAAGTTTTATATATCATATGAGATTCTAATAGCATTGGCAAGATTCATATTTTGAGATATTTTACACCAAATTTTATTGAATTAATGGTATAATATCCATGGAATTTCAAAAAAGTAATATTCAGATTATGGAATAGCTTGAATGATTTTCTTTTTCACACGTCATGAATGATCAGTGTTCCCATGGAAACGAGTACAGCTTTAGAAGTACCAATAATTTTCAGTTGTGGAACTGGGTAAATCAGCAATATTCTAAAATCTATGGTACTTAATGCTAAATGTACAAATACAATATTCATTGGTTTTAGAAACAAATTCTAGTGCTGAAATATCAAAAGAGGCAACTGTGGTCGTTATTTTATGGTAGTTGGATTTACAACTACATGTGAAATCAGTTCCTATCACCACTAAAGTTGTGAGTTCAAATCCCACTCATGGTGAGGTGCACTCAATACAACATTATGTGATAAAGGTGTCAGTGACTTGCAGCAGGTCAGTGGTTTTATGAGATAACTCAACCAATAAAACTGACTGCCACGATATAACTCAAATATTGTTGAAAGTGGTGTTAAACACCATAACCCTAACCCTGAAAAATTAAACGAGGACAAATCTTAACATGTTACAGTTGTATTTGAATACATATAACCTGTTACAAAATATTTGCAAATAAATGCATGTTTCATTTAAGAATTAAATGCATTCTTTTGAAGTTTCATTGGCGTATGAAAGCGTTGACCGAAGTACATTTTCAATGAAGCGCAGTAGCGCTTCATGTTGAAAATGTAGTTCGATCAACGCTTTCATACCCAATGAAACTTCAAAAGAATTCATTCAATTCTTATAATTATATTTAAATCACACCAAAATTTAATATAGTTTAATTTTTCGTTGTGAATTTTATTTCTGTTAGATTATTTGCTGTTGGAAATTACTATGCCATTGATTGTTTACTTTTGACGTCGTCATGGAGGCATGTGCAAGTTCGGGTTTGAGTTTCATTGGGATTTGAAACATCTCTTTTATAATCATGTGAGCACTTCATAACCAATTATATTGTAACATTTCAATGAAAAACGGAAGTAATGTAATTATTTTAATGTGATAAAAATATATCTCTAATTTATATAAAATATATTGTTTATTTTCAGCATTAGTTCCAGACAATGTAAAGAGAGAATTATTACAGAGAATAAGAACATTTTTATCACAGCAGTCCAATATTTAAACACTAAGGCCATCTAAAATTAATCTTCTGGTTCTCAGACACCGCCGCCCCCTCAAAATCCCGCCGACGAAACGTATTTATTTGCTTTCCAGAAAAAAATCGC
>MJUT01010771.1:501035-511869 GCA_002080005.1 Gigantidas platifrons | reverse complement strand
CCACTAAACTAGAGGTTTATGATATGCCGACACAGACAACTAAAGGTTCATAATATACTAACATATGCCACTAAAGGTTTATAATATACTAACACATGCCACTAATAGTTCATAATATACTGACACATGCCACTAAACTAAAGGTTTATAATATACTGACACATGCCACTAAACTAGAGGTTTATGATATGCCGACACAGACCACTAAAGGTTCCTAATATACTAACACATGCCACTAAAGGTTTATAATATACTAACACATGCCACTAATAGTTCATAATATACTGACACTAAACTAAAGGTTTATGATATACTGACACATGCCACTAATAGTTCATAATATACTGACACTAAACTAAAGGTTTATGATATACTGACACATGCCACTAAACTAAAGGTTTATAATATACTAACACATGCCACTAAAGGTTCATAATATACTGACTCATGCCGCTAAAGGTTCATAATATACTGACACATGCCACTAGCAGTTCATAATATACTGACACATGCCACTAAAGGTTAATAATATACTGATACATGCCACTAACAGTTCATAATATACTGCCACCTGCCACTAAGGGTTCTTAATATACTGACACATGCCACTAAAGGTTCATAATGTACTGACACATTCCATTAAAGGTTAATAATATACTGACATGCCACTAACAGTTCATAATATACTGACATGCCACTAAAGGTTAATCATATACTGACACATGCCACTAAAGGTTAATAATATACTGACACATGCCACTAAAGGTTCATAATATACTGACATGCCACTAATGGTTCATAGCATACTGACACATGCCACTAATGGTTTATGATATACTGGTACTGACACATACCATTAAAGGGTTATGATATACTAGTATGGACACATACCACTAAAGGCTTATACCATACTGACACGCACCACCACAGGTTTATAATAAATTGACATATGCCACTAAAGGTTTATGAGAAACTGACATGCCAGTAAATGATTATAATATATTGATGTATGCCACTAAAGGCTTATAATATACTGACACATGTCACTGAAAATTTATGATAAATTGACACATGCCACTACAGTTTTATGATATACTGTACTGGCACTGACACATGCCACTAAAGGTTTATGATATACTGTACTGTTACTGACACATGCCACTAAAGGTTTATGATATACTGTACTGGTACCGACACATGCCACTAATGATTTATTATATACTGTACTGGTACTGACACATGCCACTTAAGGTTTATTATATACTGTACTGGTACTGATACATGTCACTAAAGGTTTATTATAAACTACTGGTACCGACACTTGTCACTAAATGTTTATAATATACTGTACTGGTACTGACATATGCCACTAAAGGTTTATTGTATACTGTACTGTAACTGACACATGCCACTAAATGTTGATATACTGTACTGGTACTGACACATGCCACTAAAGGTTTATTATATACATACTGTACTGGGACCGACACATGCCACTAAATGTTTACGATATACTGTACTGGTACTGACACATGCCACTAAAGGTTTATATATTGTACTGGTACTGACACATGTCACTAAATGTTTAAGATATAACTGTACTGGTACTGACACATGCCACTAATGGTTTATGATATACTGTACTGGTACTGACACATGCCACTAAAGGTATATGATATACTGTATTGGTACTGACACATGCCACTAAAGGTTTATTGTATACTGTACTGGTACTGACACATTCCACTAAATGTTGATATACTGTACTGGTACTGACACATGCCACTAATGGTTTATGATATACATACTGTACTGGGACTGACACATGCCACTACATGTTTATGATATACTGTACTGGTACTGACACATGCCACTAAAGGTTTATAGGGGCCCGGGTGGCTCAATGAGTTAGGTCGCTGGATCTAACAACTCATACATGCCTATCACCAATACGGCGTAGGTTCGCGCCCGGCTTTGTAAATTACAAAAAAGGGTGAACTCGACTCGCAACCGCAAGTGATAAAGTTTACCAGTTGCTTGCCCATGGTCGGTGGTTCTCTCCGGGTACTCCGGCTTCCTCCACCACTAAAACTGGTCGCCATGATATAGCTGAAATATTGTTGAAAGTGGTGTTAAACACCAAAAATCAATCAAATCTAAAGGTTTATATATTGTACTGGTACTGACATGTTATTAAATGTTTAAGATATAACTGTACTGGTACTGACACATGCCTCTAAAGGTTTATTATATAATGTATTAGTACTGACACAGCCACTAAATGTTTATGATATAATGTATTGGTACTGACACATGCCACTAAAGGTTTATGATATAATGTATTGGTACTGACACATGCCACTAAAGGTTTATTATATACTGTACTGGTACTGACACATGCCACTAAATGTTTATGATATAATGTATTGGTACTGACACATGCCACTAAAGGTTTATGATATACTGTGCTGGTACTGACACATGCCACTAAAGGTTGATGATATACTGTACTGGTACTGACACATGCCACTAAATGTTTATGATATACTGTATTGGTACTGACATATGCCACTTAAGGTTTATTATATACTGTACTGGTACTGACACATGCCGCTAAATGTTTATGATATACTGTACTGGTACTGACACATGCCACTAAATGTTTATGATATACTGTATTGGTACTGACATATGCCACTAAAGGCTTATTATATACTGTACTGGTACTGACACATGCCACTAAATGTTTATGATATACTGTACTGGTACTGACACATGCCGCTAAATGTTTATTATATACTGTACTGGTACTGACACATGCCACTAAAGGTTTATTATATACTGTACTGGTACTGACACATGCCACTAAAGGTTTATGATATACTGTACTGGTACTGACACATGCCACTAAAGGTTTATGATCTACTGTACTGGTACTAACACATGCCACTAAAGGTTTATTATATACTGTACTGGTAATGACACATGCCACTAATGATTTATGACATACTGTACTGGTACTGACACGTGACACTAAAGGTTTATTATATACTGTAATGGTACTGACACATGCCACTAAATGTTTATGATAGACTGTACTGGTACTGACACATGCCACTAATGATTTATTATATACTGTACTGGTACTGACACATGCCACTAAAGGTTTATTATATACTGTACTGGTACTGAAACATGCCACTAAAGGTTTATTATATATTGTACTGGTACTGACATATGCCACTAAAGGTTTATTATAAACTGTACTGGTACTGACACATGCCACTAAAGGTTTATTATATACTGTACTGGTACTGACACATGCCACTAAAGGTTTATTATATACTGACATAATAGTGACCACAAAAGTTGTATTATAGGTTAGGGTTATGGTATTTTATGCCATTTTAAACAAAGAGTTATTATAAACTGACATATGCCACGAAAGGTGTTGTATACTGAGGCATACAACTAAAGGTTTGTGAGAGACTGGCATACCACTTATTGTTTATGTGATATTGACATGCCACTAAAGGTTGATGGTATACTGACATATGTCACTAAAGGTTGATGGTATACTGACATATGCCACTAAAGGTTGATGATATACTGACATATGTCACTAAAGGTTGATGGTATTCTGACATATGCCACTAAAGTTTGATGATATACTGACTTATGCCACTAACACTACAGAAACTAACTATCACTGACCACTTCTCCATCTCAAAACATAACTGCCTTGATTTTGATCAAATACACCATCTAGTTAAAGCAATTAATGGACACTATATATATAAACTGTCAGTTAATGCTTTTATTTAACAGATAACAAAGTAAAAAGGTAGAATATGTTGGTTGTAAATAATAAAGGACCTCGCATGACAAAATCTGATATGATCACAGCAAGTCGACAAGGACCTCTTTCTACATTTGTATAATTGTGTCGCCTGCGTTACGCAGATGTAACATATAGGGATCACTATCCGTTGTCTTGCGTCGTCGGCGGCGTCACAAACTATTTTCTGTCACATTTTCCTCAGGAACCACACAGCTGCCGCATGTCCACTTCCTGTTTGACGGATCTTAGAATATTTTTGTTATCGAAAAATGTGTCATAAAATAATTTCTGTCACATTTTTCTCAGGAACCACACAGGCCAGCTTCTTGATATTTGGCACAGAGCATCAGTATGGAGAACGGTATCGTGTAAGACAGTTTCGAATCTGCCGCATGTCCACTTTCTGTTTGACGGAACTTACATTATTTTTGATATAGAAAAATTTGTCACACAATAATTTCTGTCACATTTTCTAAGGAACCAGACAGGTTATCTTCCTGATATCTGGCACTGAGCATCAGTATGGAGAACTGTATCGTGTAAGATAGTTTTGAATCTGTCGCATGTCCACTTCCTGTTTGCCGAAACTAACTGTATCGCATGTCCACATCCTTTTTAATGGAACTTAGCTATAGATTATTTTTATTCGCATGATTAAATCTCATCCTTCAAATAATTCATCATGTCAGAATAAAGTGTAATTTTCATAAACTTCATCAGTCAAAACTAACTATATCAAACATTTTAGAATAATATACTTTTTCATCATGATGTTACTTTCAATGATGAAGTAATCTAAAGAAAATAAGTTCGCAGGCGACACATGTCTTTCCTGGAAGACTTACCACTAAGTTGCAAACTATTATTGTCATGCAAAAGTCATTACCTGGTAGAACATGTTTTGAAAAAATGCAGGACAAATTTCATATAGGGAATTAAGAAAAAAAAGACCATTAAAATCAGTCTTAAAATTACAAATTTTGGGCGTTGCCCCTTCATCTCGGAAACGGAAAGAGCTACAACGAAACTGCTGGACCACCCAAGACCAGAATATTTCCTGGGAATTCAGTGAAAAAAATCTGATACAAATCGGACATAAAATATAGAAAATTGTCATTTTGGTATTGGTCGGATTCAGCTCCGTTTGACTCTTTTAGACCCTGAAGTCATAAGAGCTAGCTCAAATCTGTTTGAAAAAAAAACGCACACATAATCGAATGGGGAAAACAACTATTAAAATCGAGTTTGAAATAAAAATTAAAAAATGTTGGTGCTTGTCCACTTTTGACCCATTTACATCTTGAAAACGGTAAGAACTAAACAAAATCAAGTGACATACATAAAAGAGAATTTTATAAAGAACACAGAGAAAAAAGATTCTTAATTTTAAATTGGTTGAAAAATACTGAAAACATATTTTTTGGCACTTTGCGACCTATTATTAGTCCGGATAGATCTAGAACCCACAATTCAATCATTATCTTTATTCAATGATCAATGGTACAATTTCAGAAGAATCAATTAAACAGAACAAGTCATTGCACAGAAAGCTTTACACGTGTCTATAAACCACGGCAACAGACACAATACCATTTACACGTGTCTATAGACCACGGCAACATACACAATACCATTTACACGTGTCTATAGACCACGGCAACAGACACAATACCATTTACACGTGTCTATAAAGACAGACCACGGCAACAGACGCAATACCATTTACACGTGTCTATAAAGACAGACCACGGCAACAGACGCAAGGGCCATTTACACGTCTATAAAGACAGACCACGGTAACAGACACAATACCATTTACACGTGTCTATAAAGACAGACCACGGTAACAGACGCAATACCATTTACACGTGTCTATAAAGACAGACCACGGCAACAGACGCAAGGGCCATTTACACGTGTCTATAAAGACAGACCACGGTAACAGACACAATACCATTTACACGTGTCTATAAAGACAGACCACGGCAACAGACACAATACCATTTGCACGTGTCTATAAAGACAGACCACGGCAACAGACACAATACCATTTACACGTGTCTATAAAGACAGACCACGGCAACAGACGCAATACCGTTTTACGATTTTTATATACCATATACAGAAAATATTCCTGACACCTGCTAATCTGGGTCACGGGTCATTGTGAGTAGCATGTGTAGTCACGTGAACAGATACAGTGGTGAAAAAACTGTTGGTACTCATAAAATATTGATAAATGCAATACAAGTTTATGCTTGTCTTCAAGAAATATGATAGACATAACCATGTGTGAAGTTTTATGACGAAATATCTCCGATTTCTATTCTATATATAAATTTATGAATTGAAGTTTTAGAACACAGCTAATTTTAGCGATGTATTTTTATCTTGGACAATAATGAGCGTCCTGATTGGATGACCGATTTAAAACACACTGAACCTGCATTGTTACTCAGGTCAATAGTTTATAAATATAGAATCTTGACAATGTAAAGGAAAGATGCTATGTTATATTTATTCATTTGTTTGATTCTGGAATATTGTTGATCATTGATTTAAACAAGAAAAAAGGAAAAAAAGGAGATGAATTTTATTATTCATAAAAAAAAACTAAACAAACAAACAAGCAAAAACAAAAAACAATGAAATCGATTTAATTGAAAATTGATTTTTAGGGGGAAGTGTGACCTTTCATTGGACTTTATTCTGAAAATTTTGAGCGTACTTGTTTATTTAACGAAATATTGTCTGTCAGTCCTTTAAACAAAACTCTTTCACGCGATGGCAGAAGGGTTGTCTCCCCTTAAGTCTGAAATATAATTATTTTTATGTTTTACTTCGGAAAGAAATGTCCACACCACATGACATAGCAGATAAATTGTGATACCCAAATCTGTAGAGAAAAAACCTGAAACTTTCTACACTATTCTCTGTACTACCAGTGCAACCAAGCCGCTTGATTTTTTGGATATGGGAGATAGAATAACAAACTCAATATATATCCCATAAATGTCATTTATTCAAAATGACGAACAAGTTTTAATAATGTGAAATAATACAATGTAAAGATCAGGGAGTGCAACAAAAATAAGAAACATGCAATATCTACATTTTTTACTAAATGTATGTCCTTCACTCCCTGTGAAATGAACAATACTCCCTGAGACAAAAAAGGGTTGGCACTTAAAAACGGCCATTCCCCGAGACAAAAATAAAATTATAAAAGGGGTTGATGCAGGTGGCTACATGTATGTTGGGGTGGTGGTGGGAAAATTTCATCAGAGTCACAACAAACGTGACCTTTGGCCAAAGCTTTCTTAAAACAATGCTGTAATGAGTGTAATCCAGCCTCCTGATTGGTTGATGTAATAAATAAACCAATTAAAATTTATTTTCTGAAACCCGATATTCAAATTAAGGTATTTCTATTACTAAGTAAAATTGCTTGTGCTTAATTTAAAAATTTAAATTGCTAACTAATGTATTCAAGCTATTGCATAAGAAATCTAGTATTCTAACTATCAGTTTGAATTATCTCCCTTTTAACAGTTGAGTCCTCTAAAAACATAAATAATTTTATTTTAGAATAAACTGCATTTATGTTTTACTTCGGAAAGAAATGTCCACACCACATGACATAGCAGATAAATTGTGATACCCAAATCTGTAGAGAAAAAACCTGAAACTTTCTACACTATTCTCTGTACTACCAGTGCAACCAAGCCGCTTGATTTTTTGGATATGGGAGATAGAATAACAAACTCAATATATATCCCATAAATGTCATTTATTCAAAATGACGAATAAGTTTTAATAATGTGAAATAATACAATGTAAAGATCAGGGAGTGCAACAAAAATAAGAAACATGCAATATCTACATTTTTTACTAAATTTATGTCCTTCACTCCCTGTGAAATGAACAATACTCCCTGAGACAAAAAAAAAGGTTGGCACTTAAAAACGGCCACTAGTCCCATTAAAATTTATATTTGAATGGGACGAAAATGCCAAACCGATGTATTTGTCATTGTTAAAAAACCAAGAGCGAGAGTTTTTGTTTTGTTTAAATTTTATTCGAATTATTTTTGCATCAGCAAATTTCAAGGATCCCTATTAATAAGCGCAAAATCTTGAAAGGACATAGGAACCATTTTACGGAACTGTTTTTGAAGTAATTACTTCTAACTGAAATTTTAAGTTAAGTTCTACCAAGGATTTATATAGTAAAATTAAAATCCTTGGTTCTACTTATTCAAAATGTTTACAATATATTTTCGATAAACATAATGCTTATTAATATTTTTGCCCTGTACTGTTATAAATCAAATAATAAAATGTTATAATTCACGGAACTTTTTTTTAGACTGGTACCTTTTCAATGTTTTTTCGTTCTTTTTGACGTAATTTTCAAGTAAACTGCATGTAAAAAAAAAAGATTAAACAGTGATAGTTAACAACTCCATCAATATCATTAATTATATTTTCCATTTTATTGTGTGTATTATTTATAAGAGGTCGGATTATTACTGTCTTTGTTGTGATGTTTCTTTCCATTGTTTAAACACTTTTCATTCCAACAGCGTGTTTTAAGAATGAAGACAACAACTAGCCAAGGTATTTCCGTCATAATGTATCACGTTGGGCGGTGGTAGTATCTGATCTTTTTTCCACATTCATAATCTGAACATTCCGTACGTTTCGGCAAGCACGGCTTGTCTCAGTGGAATATTAGATTGCAATGACAATTGTGATGAAAACACATAACAGATTAAAATAGAGACGACGTCATGTTTGGCATGTGCCGAATATTATGATGTCGTCTATACTGTATGGCATGTTCCGAATATTATGACGTCGTCTATACTGTATGGCATGTTCCGAATATTATGACGTCGTCTATACTGTATGGTATGTGCCGAATATTATGATGTCGTCTATATTGTATGGCATGTGCCACATATTATGACGTCGTCTATACTGTATGGCATGCCACATATTATGACGTCATTTATATTGTATGCCATGTGCCACATATTATGACGTCGTCTATATTGAACAGCGATTGACACATATTATGACGTCGTCTATATTGTACGACATGTACCACATATTATGACGTCGTCTATACTGTATGACATGTACCACATATTATGACGTCGTCTATATTGAACAGCGGTTGACTCATATTATGACGTCGTCTATATTGTATGACATGTACCACATATTATGACGTTGTCTATACTGTATGGCATGCCACATATGACGTCGTCTATATTGAACAGCGGTTGACACATATTATGACGTCGTCTATATTGTATGACATGTACCACATATTATGAGGTCGTCTATATTGTATGACATGTACCACATATTATGACGTCGTCTATACTGTATGGCATGCCACATATTATGACGTCGTCTATACTGTATGGCATGTGCCACATATTATGACGTCGTCTATATTGTATGACATCATCATGTACCACATATTATGACGTCGCCTACATTGTATGGCAATGGCCACATCGTCGTCTATATTGAATGGCAGGTGCCACATATTATGACGTCGTCTACATTGTATGGCAAGGGCCACATATTGTGACGTCGTATATAATGTACCGCAGGTGCCACATATTATGACGTCGTCAATGTTGTAATATCACACATTCAGGTTTTATTTCTACCTGTTGACCAATTTTTACTCTTATTAGTTTTATTATCTCTGGTTTTATTCATGTAATGTTTAGCATACAAATCTCCCATTTAAGTTTTAAATCACTTTAAGTGATAAATACATTAAAGTTTTTTTTATACGAAAAATAATTAAGTTTTAAACATTTATATCTAACACACACACCGAAGACGTAAAAAGATAATTTGTTTGTAATCGCACCCAAATTTGGCCAAGAAATTGCATATTCAGAGGAGTTTACAAAAATAAAGGGGTTGCGGATGTGTAACAGGGAATACAATTTTATTACTTCCAGAGTAAAAGTATGAGATTTTACGTGAATTTGGGTTTTCGAAAATGTCAATGACCATGCAGATCTAGATGATAAAAAAACCTCCGCGAGACATGCTCTAAAGACACTAAATAAGGTTATAGGAATAAAAGTTAAATCGAAAGTGAAACCACTAACCGGAACTTCACTTTCAACTTAGTTACAGTGACGTCACATATGTACATATGGCTTCTCACTACAGTGTTACATGGTAAAGCTTTTTGATTGCAGGAAAAATCGAAAAAAGTGAATGTTTTTATGTTGAGTTATTTATTTTTACTTTAAGTTCATAAATATTCACGAGATGCTGTTATGGAAACACAACTGAGCAGTGGTAAGAATAAATTATGAAAAAATGTAAAAATAGAGTAGAATAGATAGACCTTGTCAGGCTTGTGCAGACGAATTTTTAAAGGTGTTTTTATTATAGGAATATAGGTGTAAGTCGGTGACTTCTCACAATATATGCAAAAATCGATTTTAACTTTATAAAAATTCAAATATTTATGTAAGCTACTTGTATTTCTCAGTGACATTGAAAATAAAAGTAGGCAAAATGTTGCTTTATAAATTTTATAACACACTTTAAAGAAATCGTAAAAATAAATTACAAAATCTAGAGTTTAAGAGTTTAAAGTAATAGTAAATTTCTGATAATAAATGTTTACTACAAGATGGATACAAATGAACAATTCTTTTTGATAAAAATAATAGAAGGTTATGTATTTATATGGTGTTGCTTTTGTTTATTATCTGATTGGTTTTATTTCATTGATTTATGAAACTCAAAACTGATCTTACTTTAAAAGAATTTAATATTTACAGAAAAAATAGTTTACATAAGTCATAATGGTTGAATATTCTGATAGGGATTAAAAACATTAAAGATTAAAATGTAATTACTAGATCCTATAGAATACAGTGTTACATATTTACTACTTTTTAAGCCATAAATCTTGGATAAATAAAATTAATTATCCTGCAAG
>MJUT01010771.1:448169-472379 GCA_002080005.1 Gigantidas platifrons | reverse complement strand
TTTTTCAGTCGCGCCGATTTCGGCGAGTCGGTCGCAAAGGGGAAACAAACAATATTTTAATTTAGGCCTCACATGGTAGAAGAACAGATTGGTGATTGGTTCCATAGAATACCTATAAGAGAATTACCAATAATAAATATATAGACATTATTTGTTTTTTTTCCCCACAATATAAAATCATCATAGATTTTCTGAATTATATCAAAGCGAAAAAATAGTTGAAAGAGAGGTAAAATTAAGAAATAATTCATGGAAGTCAGAGTTTGTATACAGTTTTAACATGGGTAACATTATTTTCGTAAAATTTTTATCCCAAGCGATAGCGAGGGATAAAATGCAACGAAAACAATGTTACCCATGTTAAAACGTGATACAAACTCTGGCTTCCATGAATTATTTCGATTCTAGTAGGAAAAATCTAACTTATTTTTTGAAGTGGAAGTCAATAATGGAAATGCATTTCATAACAAAATTCACTAACCTTCATGTTTACAGTTGTTTTTCTTTTATGTATAAATAGACTGTGATGCTATGAAGTTACTGATATTTTCCAATTTAATGGCATTTTGAATTTAGCAACTTAAACCAATAAAATGCTCACAAAATCGTAAAATAAATCGGTAACCATGTGTTTTAATGTCATCAGCGTTCCTTGTAAACGACTTCACCGGAAGATGTTAAATTTTAAAAAGTCAAAGTCCATTGATGGTTGTTTTAAGTATTTATTCCGGAAAAATATAGGTAAAAACAATACATGCATTTTTATGTTTGTTATGCACCACAGTGCTGTATGAATACATAAATTCATTAGGGAATGATGTTTGTAATTTGTTCGTCAATACGCACGCATGAGCAGATTAAAATATATCGTGAGTTTTATCATTGCATTATTTATATAGCCAATGAAGGACGTCATGTTAGAATCGACACCAACCCACACATACATAGCCGCTCAATTATCTGACTTTATACAATAACTTCAATATAGAGTGGCTTAGTCAAACTAAGTATATGGGACCCCTACCCCACCCCCTTCTTAGTGAACGTATGAGTTAAGAATTAGAATGTTTCTTCAGCCTTACTATTTACAGTTTATTTAAAGGGGAATTTGTGGTAGTGCCTACCGCCAAAATATGTGGGCGGAGCTTATCAGCAAAAATCCCAGTTGATATGAATTCATACTTATGAAACTGTATGTCACATGACCAACGTGACCAAGGCCACATACCTCAGAAATTTGAAGTGATTTTTGTAGGTTTTAGATTGATGAAGAATATTATTTTTAATAAAACTAAAAGTTTCGTAGGGAGGAACACTAGTGACCATGCCTGTTAAATATTTTGCACCAAAAGTAACTATGAAACTGTGTATCATTGATTTTTCCTCCTCGAGATAACAGTGGCCAAAATAATGAAGAAACTGAATGTTTGCTCCGCCCACAGCTATTTATACTCACGCTCCCGGTTTAAGCATTTGAAGGTCGCACATAAAGTATTACAAATTAACGTAACATATTTACTCAAGTGTGATAGAATTATTTTCTTCAGGATTCCTGTATTACAACCGAACTAATATGAAAATACCAACCCCCCTTTTTATAAATAAAACGGAAAAGGCCACAATGCACAATTTAAATATTTAAGTGAATGAAACACATTGACCAAGTTTACATCAACTATATATACATGTGTGTATATATATATACCGGTATAACAGTATCAGGTAGATCAATTTATATTCAGGTCGCTTCAATTTAAAATAACTGTTCACGTATGATTTGACCTTAACCTTGTCCTCTGTTACTATACTTTTAGTGCTTTATACGATGTGAAGGTGACAGAATTTAAATAAAAAATATTTGGTGTTTACAACGTTCACACGAGTGTGAAGTTACAAGGAAGTCGGATTACATTACCAATATTATACTGTTCGCCGTGATGTCACATGCTTGAGAATTTACCTGTGTGGTTGGCAGGAAATCAAAAATTTCTATTGTCTTTCAATGAAGGCTCAACTTTAAATTGTCATTATTATTTTGTTATTTACGATAATTTAATAATTCTTTCAGAAATGAAAATTATATAGCAATAATTAATTCACATCGAAGGTTTGATAAAAATATTCATATTAAAAAGATTGGAAATTCGATCTTGTTTTATTAAGTTTTAAAGCGTAAAAATGCATTATTTCATATTAAAATTATGAATTTATCATATCAAAATTAAAAAATGTAAACTGACAGAAAAAAATACGAATTTTCTTAAGTCTCTAAAACAATTAACAGAACAAACATTGGTTTGGAAATAAAAAAGTTATAAAAGTTTAAAAATTGCTTACTTTCATGTCAATTACTTTATTGTTTTACTGCCAACCAATTATTTGTTTAATGACATGCAAATTAGTGAATATGACATCACTAATGAGATTGGCGAACATTCCTATTGGTAACTTCACAGGATTGATAAAGGGTGTTGTATAAACTTTTGCTTTATACGGTCAATGACTGTATAAAGTCTCCTAGTACCTTTGACTTCAACTTACAAGCTATAAAAGCAAAACAGTCTGGGTCCCTGAAATCACTGTTTTTGCATAACAATGTAATTTTGCTTGTGACGTTATAATGCAAGCTTGATTGGCGCCATAATTTACTCTGTAGATTTCATCGTTTGAAAACACGTTTTTTCTGCTTTATTTAGATAATTTCTTAAATATTTGAATTGCAGTATAAAAACAACACATACATTCCTTTTCGGCAAATATAAAGGTTATTTGTACTCTCCACAAAAGAGGTTAGGAATGCTCGGTAAACCTCGCATTTCTACCCGTTTCTAAAGCTCGTACAAATAAACTTTATATTTGCCGACAAGGAACGTATATTGTCTAAGTATATATTCTACGTACTGTACGTCGACGCCTTATTCCTGATGTACTAAAAACATTAAGCAGCCTTATGTTGTTGTGTTTTTTTTAAAATGACAAATGAAACGATTAGTGTCATAAGACAACGGACCAAATAATCTCAGAAACACAAACATGACCTGTTATGACATAATATTGGCTTTAAGAAAACTCCATCAACAAAAATGATAATTAAATTGATAGATTGTCACACAATCACAAGCCCAGTTTTTACACTAAAATATCCATTTTATGTACTGACCTTCACAGTTCATAATGCACGATAATATTGTCATTTCACCGTATTGCCTATCACCAATGTGGTAAACAGTGTTATGACAGACTAATGAATCTTTTCATTCATGTTTAATAACTTAATTACGGTATACAATTTCAGCTGAGAAATTGCCAAAATATAACTTCATTTCCACTGAATGGCTTTGGCAGAAAAGTTCGGGAAATCTTGTCAGTAACTTTCATGTTTTATGACCGATCTTGTTTTTTAACAAAAGATATTTCAAGAGTGCCTTGGTAATTATTCTTCTTTACAGAATAATCCCTTTATAGATGACCAGTTGTAGGTGGATATTAAGTATATGATGTATGGTGATTATTTCATTATAGAGATTGTCAATCATATAGTGGATGAAATATATTTTATGTTGACAATTACCCTCCTTGTCCCCCTTTACAGTTTGTAAATATCAAGGGGACAGAATATAATTATGTTTATGAGATGCAGTTATCTCCATTGGTAATCAAAGAATAAAGGGAATGTATTTTTAGTTCATGTGAGGTAATTGTTATCATCATTGCATCCATTGTCATGGTCATGATAGTTGTTGTCTGCAGCCATTAGCTTTTCAAACTTCAGTGTTTTTTCTCTGAAATAAAAGGAGCAAATGGGAACAAACTTTGCAGAAATGTTTTTTGGGTGGTTCTCAATATAATTTATAATTTTTGTTACCATTCAGAAGATTAAGAAGGCAAATAATGCCTTCTAATTATATGAAATTTCAAAAATCTTTTTCTTAGTACTACATATGTGCTATAATATGGTAGGAATGTTCCTTATATCAATTATTTCCCTTTACAGATTGTGTTTGTCATGAATTGTAATGATATCCGTTCATTAAATAATTCTAGGTTTGGTGATTTCGTTGATTGCATCTATCCCATTGAGCTTGAAATAAAGGATACCACAGATACAGGTAGATCTGCTTCATACCTTGACCTACACCTCAAAATTGACAGTGAAGGCAGCGAAGAATGAAATTTTACAACAAAAGAATTGATTTCAATTTTCCCATCATGAACTTTCCATTTATATGTAGTAACATTCCAGCAGCACCTGCATATGGAGTATATATCTCTCAGTTGATACAATACCGGTATTCCAGAGCTTGTGGTTTCTATCAGGATTTCCTTGATAGAGGATTGCTGCTAACAAGGAAGCTACTGAAACTAGGGTTCCTCTTGGTTGAGTTGAAGTCATTACTTCGAAAGTTTTATGGTCGCCACCACCACTTGGTTGACCCTTATGGAATATCTGTGTCACAAATGACCACGGATATGTTTCACTTGTCGTAAACACTTTCCGGTCCTTTCCGTATTCATGACTTGTCACCAGGTTTGTAACTAGATTAACACAACAGGTGCCATTAGTGGAGCAGGAACTGCTCACCCTTCTGGAGCACCTGAGTTCACCCCCGGTTTTTAGTGGGGTTCGTATTACTTGATTTTTAGTTTTATGTGTATGTTTTGTAGATCATTGTTTGACCTTTTGTATTTTTTCTTTTGGTCATTGTATTGTCTGTTCTTCTTCAATTTACGGATTCTGATTACCTCCTTGGTATCTTCAAACTCTTCTTGTAATTAACATCTTGTATTTTATGAGTGATAATTATCTCCCTTTACTGATTTTCATGAATTGTGGTAATTCCTTAGGTACCTTTACAGGTTGTCGATCAGGTTGGACAGCACATATTTCATGAATTGTAATTATTTTTTTTTTAAATTCTTGTATTTTATGAGTGATAATTATCTCCCTTCATGAATTGTCATCATGATGAGCAGACGACATGTATGTCATGTGTGGTATCTATCTTTACAGATTGTTGATCATAGGGTAGACAGAATGTATTTCATGAGTGGTAATTCTATCAAATTAAAACCACGATATGACGTTGATGATGACGAGTTAACGAGAATGAAGGAAATGCAGGCAAAAAACAAAGAAACAGCATATAAAAGGTAAGATATTTGTTTAATTAAGATGAAAGTTTTTGTATTGTTATTGACTTTAACTTCTTTATTTATTTATTCCATCTAGATCTGTTGTTGTAGAAATATATTACATATATTTGTAAATACATATCCGGGTAATATCCAGGTGAGGTGTACTCGATATAACATTATGTGATAAAGATCATCAGCGACAGGTCGGTGGTTTTCGCCGGGTACTCCACCAATAAAACTGACCACGATATAACTGAAATATTGTTGAAAGTGGCGTTAAACACTATAACCCTAAACCCATGATTTTTTTTTTCTTAATATTCTTTCAATTAAACATGATGTACTACATACTAAAAAAAAACACAAGTTCTGATTTTGTAGTACTGCTATAACTTTTTAACCTGTTTATAAATTTAATACTTGAAAACTTCAGTGAAGTGTCTGAAGACTATTTGGTTATTAATATCCAGTCAACCCTGACCACGTACCACACTGTATGTGTAACATTTTATTTTTTCCTCTATAATATTCTTTCCGGCAGAATATTTATATACCATATACAGAAAAGATTCCTGACACATGCTAATCTGGGTCACGGGTCATTGTGAGTAGCATGTGTAGTCACTTGAACAGATACGGTGTTGAAAAAACTGTTGGTACTCATAAAATATTGATAAATGCAATACCAGTTTATGTTTGTCTTCAAGAAATATGATAGAAAAAACCATGTGTGAAGTTTTATGACGAAATATCTCCGATTTCTATTCTATATATAAATTTATGAATTGAAGTTTTAGAAATACTCACAGCTAATTTTAGCCATGTATTTTTATCTTGGACAATAATGAGCGTCCTGATTGGATGACCGATTTAAAACACACTGAATCTGCATGGTTTAGCAAGGTTACTCAGGTCAATAGTTTATAAATATAGAATCTTGACAATGTAAAGGAAAGATGCTATGTTATATTTATTCATTTGTTTGATTCTGGAATATTGTTGATCATTGATTTAAACAAGAAAAAAGGGAAAAAAGGGGGTGAATTTTACAGTTAAATAAATGTTATGTTTCGACAGTTTAAAGAGAAAAATATAAATTTGTTGCGACTAAAGCTTAAATCAGCGTTAATTTAATAAAAAAAATACCTCCCTGTCGAAACTGACTCAAATTCCAAATTTGAAAAATCGAAGGAGCAAAGTCGATACCCCTAACTCACATATCTATATCCGCTCACCTTCTTGGCACGATATCGGCACTTCAATAAAATGTGACGTGGTTAAATAAACGTTAGAGAAAAACGAAGGGACAATCTTAAACTAGTTGTACGGACCGAATCCTCCTGTCTTACTGAATTGTTGTGATCATGCACGTGTTCTGGCCCTGAAAATGTATGACGCTACACATTAAGCAACTAACACTCAATTATATATATGTAGGAATAGACATTATAAGCAGACTAACAGCCAGGAAGGATCCAGTACATCATATATAATTGTCTTAAGTGTAATATTACCTACCGATGTTTAACAAAATAATTGTATGTTATGAATGATACCACGGTTTTAATGCGTTAGTTCAAATGTATTGAAATTTGAAGGCATAGGAAATAATTTCGATATTTCAAAAAGTGAATCATCAATTATTAATATAATGATAATATAGCCTACAATTATATCTTTCATAATTTCATTTTAAGTCGTTTAACTAGACGACAAATTACATTGATCTGGATACCCTTTAATTCATACCCAGTAATTCGTTCTCAGTTAACAATGCATAGTATATGTAATATTACAATGCTGCCTTTAAAATATTGTGAGAGAAACTTGATTAAAAACAAAATGATGTTAATAAAAATAAAATAAAATCCTGATTTAAGAAGAACGTGATATCTAATTAATCTTGCACGATGCATGTCTGGGATAACCATCATCAGATAGTCAAAAGATGGAAAGCCAAATAATTAAAATCTTTGGCAGCAAGTAAACCAAGGACAGAACATAGATAGTCAAGACAAACGGTTCAGGATACATATGTCTGAGGGATATTGACATTGGTTTTTATCAATTACATTTTTTAGGAAATGTAAATTTCAAACAAATATATATGCAATAAACCACTGACAACTGGGCGGATCATACCCTCGGGGACTAATAGTCCACTAGCAGAGTTATCGAACCAGGGGTTGTAATAAAAAAGGAGGTATTTAATAAGATGATAATATTGTTTTAAATGTATTCTGCAAAAAGTTTATGCTCCTTTTACCATTATTCTGACAATTTTAAAACAGACCTGCAAAAATCCGATTTGGATGTAAAATTTTGCCATTTATAAACAAATTCAACATTTAGAATATCATTGAAATTCCATTTACAATTTTGATCGTTTTTCAACAACGTTCCGACACACGACATTCGCGTGAAAATCGCTCACTTAACGAATAAATCAAGTCAATGAATATCGATGAATATTTTTATTAACTACCAATTTAATTTGGATTTTGTTATTGAGACTAAACACGGAATTAAAAAAATGAACTAAATTTAATTCATTAATAAAATCAACTTCTTAAATTTCCAAGGAAAAGTGTGTATCCTCGTGTGACTGTCAACAGTCAGAGCCAATATAAGATCACGCATGGGACAGCCGTTTGGTGGTGAATCGTTCAGTGATCTGGTCCATATAAACAGTCTTGAAGAAACAAAACAAAAAACAGCAAAAAATAACATGCTGTCATTAAGCATGTTCAAGCAAACATTATGCGAAACAAAATGCTTCTGACCACTTTTGTGAGACATACTCGTAACTTCCACGTTTAATTACTAGTATTAATAAAGGAAATCAAATTTGAAACTGCATATAGTTTAATGAGCATTTGTTTAAAAAAAAAAGACTGAGAAACATATTATAAAATATATAAGTGGGTACTTATATGATTATAATTTACGCACTGTACATATTGCAAAGGACAATTATGCACAGTGTATATTATAATTGTTTGTGGTCACCTACTTATGTTTATCTTTTTTATTAATATGTAGCATCCAAAACCTTGGATTTCCGTTGAATATTTATTTACCATAGTCATTTCTATAATGTAACATGACAATCCTTATTTAATTTTCTCTTGTTTTAATATAAAATATTATCCTTGGACAATATTTCAATATTAAATTTCTTCCAATGCTATTATATATTTTCCGGGTGAGGTGGAGGAAATTTAATATTAAAATATATCAGTGGATAACATTGCATATTATATTTCATCCTGAAAAAATATTATAGAGGAAATAATCTGATTTGATATGTTACTAATTTTTTCAGTTAATTAATTAACTTTGCTGCAAATAAATATGTACTTAATACTAGTGTAATATTTCTTTATTACTGCAGTATTTTTTAAGTAAATATATAAATCATTACAATTACAATGTTTTAATAATATTCATAAGATTTTCTCTTGTTACTTTTCCTCAGTCGCTTTGGTTTAGGAGTACACAAAATTCAACTTTCTGTGGATACTTTTGGTCTTGTATATATGTAACTATATCATTGTATTCTTCTTCTTCCATTATTTAATATCTACTGTTACCGATGAATCAAATTTTTAATATATTTAAATTTACATGACTCTATTGATTTTATAATGGGTTTGAATACTACTCAATCTGTCATTTAAATTGACATGGTTCTGGCTAATAATATATTTTCCGTAAATATTTATTTACCTGTAAATTGTATTCATAAAATATTTTCCGGATGGGTCGGGTGATTTATCAGCGTCGGAAATAATATTACATACCTTAGTATAAAATATTATCCGGATTAGCTCATTTGATGGATCGGGTGATTTATCTATGAGTGTAGGCAGTAATATTACAGATGCATCTCGTGATTTAATAATCAGCGTCTGACATAATATAACACACAGACCTTAGTATAATTTATTATCCGGATACTTTTTTATAGCAATGGAAAGTTTTTGATTATAAAATATTTACCGTGACATAAAATTTAATATTAAATTCTTTCCACCGGATACAATTTCAACCGGAAAAAATTATGCCTTACATATGCTTTTAACTGATATTCCAAAAACAAACATTTGTAAGATTATGTGGACAGGAAGCTCATGAATGTCCCAAACAACATCACCCAGCTTACACAGTTCCTTCTAAGAAGTGACTTTGCAGGACCATTGAAAATTTGAAGATGTCAATTGAAAAGAGAGTAGGGCAGTGGACACATTAACCTGATTGCTTGCCAACCAATATTTGCTCTTAGTCCTTGATACTGTGGAATGCTTAGCTGAGAAGCAGCATATACTAATTTCATAATCTTTGGTTTGACCTGACCAGGGCTCAAACCCTTGATTTACCACACTTGAGGCAAGCATGCAAATCATTACACCACTATGCAGTATTATGTTTAATGTCTGTGATCCATTTGTGTATTTTCACAATAGATTGTCTAAAGGGCATTTAGTTTTACTAATAATAAGCAACAATTGTAGTAATAAGATAAATATATTATTAGAACCATTTCTTTGTGTAGATTCGTTATAAGAGTTTTTTTTCTTTCATTTAAATCTGTAAATGTTTATTGCCAGATATTACATAATAAACATGTTTAATTTAACTTTTGATATTATATACATAATAAACATGTATAATTTAACTTTTGATATTATATACATAATAAAACTAAATGGGATTAACCTGATATTAAAATAATTTAAGGAAAATTAATCCTATTATAACTGGTAGATTTAATGTTATTTTGGGTCAAAATATTTTCAATTTAAGGTTTATATTAATGTTTGTTCCTAAATTTCTGTTGGTGTTAATCTTTACAGCTTTCTGGCTTGTTTTTTTTTATTTTAATAATTTTTTGTTCCTTAATATTTTTTTCTAATGAGAAAAAGGCATGGGCTTGCTGAAAATTTAATTATAAGGTTTAAATAACTCTTTCCCATGCCATATTGCAGGAAGTTCATTAATTATTTATTAATGTAGAGTGAGTGAATAAGTGATTGTTGTTTAACCCAAAGTGAGCAGTTTTTCAGCCATATCTTTGCAATAACAAGTTACACTTTGATGATACGATGTTATGGTCTACTTTGTACTAGACCAACACACTTGAATTTTTTAAGTTGAATTTGTCCATTACTAGCTCCCTGAAACAACAGTCAACGGGTAGATATATCACTCCACTCTGACACATTTTAAACATTTTTCCGACGCAGCCAGTCTTTGCTCTTATTCCTTAATGCTGTGTGCTAAGCAGAAAATCAGCAAATTCCAATTTTATTGTCTTTGGTTTTACCCTACAGAGGTGGAACTTATGATATACTACACTCAAGGTGAACATGCTGACCATTACACCACAGATGCTCTTAAATTCATATGTATAAATATATTGTTAGATTTGGTTTCACGTTATTAATAGTACACCTTCCTGAACCAAACCTTCTTGGGATCAAGTTTTGTGTTCTAAAATAGACAGGTGTTCGGTTTGAACAAGTTAAATTAACAAAGATTGTCTGCATGAAGACTTCATTTCAAGTTCGGTTTAAGCAAGATTTCGGTTTATTCAGGTTTCACTGTATCTATTTTTTTTTATTTTTATTTCTTTTCTGTCTGTGTTGCATTCTATTTATTTTATATTATTATGTTTTAACATTTTGATTGATGGTAATGGTGGCTTATGGTATACACCAATTTCAAATTAAAAAAAAAATGTGAAAAAATATAATTTTTAATGATTACAACCAATATATAATTGTATAAAATGGATCCTGCCCTCCTTTCATCTTTTTTTCTTATCTATACAGGAGCACTACAAGAGCATCCAGTAGAAATTCTATCAAGTCTGAACCAAAAAAGGTAATAATTATATTTAGTATTCAGTAGAAACCTCTGTCAAGGTTGATCATAAAAGGTAACCATTATACTGTGTAAATTGTCCTGGTGTCTCAATCAAACACTACATAAACAGAATCGTATAAACTTAAGTTCTCATCTCTGATATATTTACAAATTTAACCTGTATAAGCTGAACAGATGTATACAAAAATGTATTAAATGAATCATGGTGCCAAGGGCATTCAGTTTTGACAGATTTAACTTTATATAAAACAATATGTTCCTGATCATGACAATGTATTCCCTGGGTATGTTTTTATATACCCATACTTACAAGGCAGGGTTATATATAGGAATCCATCTTTCTTCAGTAAATTAAGCATTTCCATGAAAGATAGCCAATAGAAGACAGGGTCACATAATCTGTCTCCCACAGGTAAATGTCCAATTAAACAAAGAAAAGAACAAGATCAGGAAATTTCAGCCACCCAAAGGTAAGATTTCAATCATAGCAAGCCTCCTTCTCGATGATTGAAATCTTACCCTCTGGAAGCCATAAATTGAAGAAGGACAGACAATACAGTGGCTAACAGAAAAAGGACAAATATGATCTACAAAACATTATACATAAAACTTAAGATTGAGCAATACAAACCCCACAAAAAAATGGGGATGATCTGGAAGGGCTCCACTAGTGGCACCCATCATTTCTTGTTAAAAGACATGAACATCATCTGAAATGAAATCATGGTGGACTCCAGTATGTAAATAAATACAAATAACATGAATAAAACATGAAACCCTGCAAAACAAATGGGAGTAAAGATCAAACCAAACAACATTTTAATGCAGAAATCGTGATATAATTTGAATAGATAAGAGTTTATTTCATTGGATAAAGAAAAGATTTGGTCTACAGTCTAAATGAAATATCTACATTTTAATGACAAACACATTACATCAATATATATATACCTATATAAATGTTATGTTATTACTTTTAGATGCTTCCCATAGATCTGAAGAAAACCATTGGACATGCAGGTATATTACATTTTATTATTTACATTGATATTGAATGGAATCCATGTTCTTAAGATTTTATATCATTTTCCAGACTCCATGAATTCACGTGTTGAATTAACAGAAAAAACTGTAGTAAATAATCTTATGAAAAGAAAGTTAACAAAATGATGGTCAACAATTCCATCAAAATCAGTAAAATGAACAAGCACTTCTAACTCATTAAACATAAAAAAGACAAGGACATATTGCTTTGAAAATTGAGGTCCTGGCTTGGGACAGGCACACAAATGTGGCTGGGTTATACTAGTTAGTGGGATCTCAATCTTCCCCCTCTTGACAATTGGATCTCCATTTAAATAATTCCTGATTCATGACTCTCTATATATAGAAGTGCATTGGTTTAAAAAAAATCTCAGAATTATTTAACAACACAAGTCAAGATATTAAATTTAGTACATTATTGTAACAATAAATGTGTGTTATTTATGGGAAGAATGTGGTACACTTTGTATTGTTATCAGGTTTGGTCATTTGTTGATGAAGTATTTTAAAGGGAGGTAATTGTGACAGACAATTATTACATGTATAATTGATAAAACACAATATTTTGTTGATGAACCAATTGTAACAAGTATTTTAAAAGGAGGTAATTGTGACAGGCAATTACTACATGTATAATCGATAAAACATAATATTTATCTGGTCTTGTTTAACTTCAGAATCAGAAGAAACAGTAGATCATACTGTAAGTATAAAGTCTGTTGTAAAGAAATATGGACAGTTTAATTATTATTTTATATAAATCTACACAGAATGTCTACTGTATAATACAGTTTTAACAAATATAAGTCCATTGAATGTTTTTTGTTTTACCAGTAATTATATTGTATAAATGATCAAACTGTCAATATTGTATCAGACTATTTAGGGTTAGAGTTATGGTGTTTAACACCACTTTCAACAATATGCCAGTTATAATAGTAATAATAATAATAATAATAATAATAATAATAATATTTATTTAGGTACATAAAAGGCATACATGTAATTTGACACAATACATTGCATACAGTATTTAAATAAATTCAAGTATTTCAGAGACAGACAATGACATGACTGTAATAGAGTATTACATTGGTAAAAAAATAAAATGTGGAAAATATTGAGACAAGCGAACCGGAAATGCCTAGCACCCAAGGATAACCCACAAAAGCTTAAAATAAAGCTTATTTCCAGTTATATCATGGTGGTCAGAACTATTTTGGTATATAGAAAAATTAGTATATAGTACTGTATTATATTCAAGAAAAAGATTTTGAGGAGATTGACTAAATTCATGTAGTTATGAAATTATTTGCTTAAAGTACATTAAATTTAAGATAGTAAATACAATGATAAATATGATATGATTTCTATTACAGACTAGCAGTGGGGTGAACCTTAAAAAACCTGATGGAACAATGAGTCCTATACATGGCTGGGAAGCTAAAGACAGTCAACGTAGCAGAGAGGAACATGTATTAATACGACAGAAATCATTGCACGAAGACGACAAAGTTAACACAACAAATGAAAACAATAAAAAATCAGGGGAAATTGTTCAAAATGGTGATTCTAACCAAAAAGATAGTGATGAGTTGCAAGAAACGCGTCCTGACGGAAGAATAGACAGTAGTGACTTAAATAACGAAGGACAAGGGGAGATAAGTGAGCAAAAAGTGACTGTTGAAGGGCAAGAGGAGATAACCAAGGATGAAGTAACTGTTCAGGAAGAAGGGGAGATAACAAATGGAAATGTTGCTCAAGAAAATACATAGATGTCATCTGTCATGTTAAATTTTTTATATTACTTGTGATAGATGTGTTGTCATGGTAACTTATCTGTGATAGAATATTAGCATAACTTATTATAATGATGATCATATTTTTTATACATTTTTTTACAAATTTTACTACATTATTTAAAAAAATTTGTACATTAAGATATATATAGATTCTTTTATGTTTTTACATGAAACTTATTCTAAGAGTTCTTTTGTTTCAGTTTTTATATAAATATATCATTATGCATCACACATCAGTAGTATTAACTTGTGCAAAACAATATATATTTTTTTTAAGAATTTTAAGAAATTAAAAATGAAAATGGCTAGTTTTCAATTTGTGTCAAATTATTTTTCATTTTCCTGCATAGATTTTTTTGATCATGTAAACAAATGAATTATTGCACATAATTTGTCATCCAAAATATTCTGTAGGATAAATCATGTTTAATATCATTTCATTATTTGTTAGGATTTTCTACAGAATATTAACATCCATTCCATCATGCTTGTCTTATACAAATATTAGGTCCATATTTACTCATTGTTATCAAGTAAAATTAAAAAATGATGTCCATTAATAGTTTTTGGAAATGAAAGTAAATTGAATATTATCAGCATCCATTATGTGTTAATATTAATAGAGATGTATAAATGAAACTACATTCACCCATTGACATGAATCATGAATATAGTATCTATGACAAAGTGTCATGGTATTATAGCAAATATTGTATCCATAACAAAGTGTCATATGACATAATTACAAATATTGTATCCATGACATCAGGATTTTACATGACAGAATGTCATGTGGCATTATTACAAATGTATTACAGTAGTACTATGTCCTTTTTGTTTCTTTTGGCTGCAAATGTTTTGAATGAAATGTTTAGTTGTTTGTAGTTTGACTGACAGAATGTTTGATTATGCCTAATTCAGAAATTGATTGATTGACAACCAAACCAGTGTCCTGACTTATTTCTATGGATAAAAATCATGAAATACATTTGTATATGTCAGTTTTAAATTCAATCTAAATAATACTAGTTGTTTGTTAGGTATCTTTTGTTTGACTAACATCTAACAATAACCTGTATGGGGTCATGTCAGTAGTCATATTTTCAATGGATCCATCAGCGACGAGCCTTCCAAATATTGATGTTTTAAAATCAAAGATGTCGGCACCCATTTACGAAGTGTTCTTTCAATGTTTTTGTCTGTTTAAAATAATGTTATTTCCATGTTATAATAATAAACAAATTTATTTACATTTTAAATTAAGGGTTTCATCTGACCATATTGAATCTGGATAGCAGTTTCTATTACCGATGCCCATTTGTTTATAGTTAAACCAAGCACACACCAAGAGCTGCTGCTTATTTGGTCAATATGTTTTTACCATCTTTAACATTATTGGGGAGTCAAAGATGAATGAAAGGTTACGTAGCATGACCTCATACAGGATGTTTGGAAGGTCAAAGGTTACGTAGCATGACCTCATACAGCATGTTGTTAGACGTTCATGTATTGTAAAAAAAAATCAAAAAAAATCCCAACAAACATCTAATAATAATATGATTGGTTGAGCTTCAATCATCAAATATTGTTCTGATAGAAAAGTAGATATCTAATTTAGTGTGTGATGGGAGCAATATAACCAACAGACGTAAATAGGATAACTAAAATCTGCTGAGGTCACCTTTAAATGAGGGAGACTGACCTTAGTTTTAATAATAATCACATTATTTAGGAATTAAATTTCAAATATAAATATATTTAATAAACCATGTCAGTCCTGTAGCACTGATACAACACTGACTAGTTGGAGGATGATACTCTTGGGGACTTATAGTCCACCAGCAGAGGTATCCACTCAGTGATAGTTTTTGAAACGTAGATATTAATTCATTTAGCAGACCTGATTTTCGTCCGCTTTTTTCCCCCTGGATTTGACCGTTACGATTCCTTTTTGATAGTATATTCAATACTTCCGATTTTGTCGATTTCCACTTTTTTGTTGTCCTTGTAAAATCAGGTCTGATTTAGTATGCATGACATGTTTCTGAAATAATCTTCACTTTTATTCTTTTTGTAAACAATATATTATATTTATTATATTTATATTAATGATTAAAAACAATGTTATTTTTTTTTCTGATGCATTACAGACAAAATTGTTTACCCATTTATTCATTTTTTTTTTAAATAAAAGAAGAATTTTTTGTTTGTGCGATTTAACTGTATTGGAAGAATATAAATATGATTTTCTATAAGGAAGATTTTTGCCAGCGACACTGAATGTTTTGTGCCAAAAATTTACTTTCGTTCACTGTTTATATGGGAAAATATTATGTTTTCATGAACTTTTTATATAACAAATATCTTAATGAAAGTAATGTTTTTTAATATTGCTCATGTGTTGTGACCTTTTACATTTACATTCAAGAAAGATGTGTTTTTTTATAGAATAACTGTTGAAAATATTCTGTGCAAATGTTTATGCTGTAATACTTTCCTATAAAATACAACTTTATCAATCCCTGGATCTGATGAAAAGATAAATTTAAAATACATGTATGTCTGTCTACATGATTGTTACTTAATAAAAATTATAGACTAACATTGTGTAATTAGCATTATACACTCAGAAATATCCAGTCAGAATACACAGGGTGCTCAACAAAGGAATAAAAGGGCATATTTAACCCTAAAAATGGAGACATATTTGTTTAAAACTAAACTTGTTCTCCAGCTGTTTGGAATTATAATGTAAAACAAAATTTAAAACAATGTATAGATTTTCTCTATGGATTGCCTAAAAATGGGGTCAAGGTTCAATCATAAAGGGTTAAGACCATTTGTATTAATTCACATGTTTTCAGGCTATGTTATGACACTTTTTCATTCAAGAAGAGACTATTAAAATTATAAGCCTATAAGGTATTATATATTGTAGATACCAGTTAGATTATGTATTTATTGGTACTGTCTGGAAACATTGTTTTCTTCACAACTCAGTTTGTGTTTAATCAATGGGTCCCTGATTCTCTTCAGGTTTGTGAGCATTTTCTTACTTTGTACGTAGACTGAATTTTGTAATTATTAAATTTTACTTAAGGTTCATTTAGTCATTTGACATTAAAATTGACAAAAACATCATGAACAAGTACACAAATCATTCTAGAGATTTATTTTGTTAGTTGTATATATCATCATCATGACATTTATTTTTAGATTTGTAGCACAGAGTTTAACATGGATGTGTAGCACTATAGTAAGATAGTAGGTCTGTGATATAATTGTTCTCTTTATATATCATGTTATTCACTGTATTGTGAATTAAATCAGTTTATTAACAAACTTTTGTTATTTTTGTATATCTGAAATCCTTATACTAATGAAAGTCATCTTTATTATTATGCATTTCTGGAAACCCAATGTTTTTTTTTCACAATCCACTGAAACCTGTATCACATTTAAAAGAGGTTTAATTCATATAAAATTTTCTATGACAAGACAAGAAAAATGCGACCTTTTAATACAGGTGATTGCTTAATAGAGATGACCGCATTGGCAGGTTTGATTGTAATTAATTTCTATTTGGCCCAATCTTCTGAAATTTTAACACAAAACTTTGCTCAGAATAAAAGTTTTGAATTAGTTCAAGAGATTCTATGCCAGCCCATTTTCAAACAAAGTCTCAGCAAAAAATGGTCTTTTTATGGCTCATTCATTTCAAGAAGGATTTCAATGGGGTTTTATTGCATTGAATTCCTTTAAAAAAATCCCAGTCTGTAGTATGTCAATGGAATTGACAAGACTGTAGGTAGACATGTCACTTCATTCAGGACACATTATTCTGATTCTGAACCAATCAGCCTTTGCTCTTACTCCTTACAGCTGTATGTTTAGTGGAGATGCAGCAAAGACCAATTTTATAGTTTTTGGCTTGACCTGACATGGGCTTGCATCCTCAATATACTGCACTTCAAGGAAAATATGAGAAAGAAACAAGGTAAAGCATGATTAAAAGACTGTAAGAAGATATGCTACTAAACAACTGACAGCAAGAATTATACAACTCCTTGTAATCTCACTTTTGAACAAACTGAAAGCCATTTCCACATCTAAACATTGAGTGTACATATAAACAAGACATGGGTGATTCCAGTGATGTTGAAACAAGAAAACGAAGAGAAACAGAATAATTTATTTATATAACTATACATGTACATTAAAATTACAAATTTACAGATGTATAATGTGTATAGTACAAAACATATATAAGTATCTTCTCCACTTGTCATGTATCATTGTTCTAGTCTTAATTACACACCACATGTTCACTTAAATCTTCATTTTACAGTACAAAAAAATGATACTTTTAGTACATGTACTTTATATTTTTATGCTTGGAGAACATGAATGGAAAATAAAAAAAAATAACATGTATCGGGTCTTAAATTTGAAGATACCAAAGGGGTAATCAGAATCTGTAAGTCAAAGGACAGACAACACAATGGCCAAAAGAAATAAAAGAACCGCCTAGCGCATGAATGCGCCAAGTACCGTATCCCCCCGAACTTGCATAATATTTAGTTTTATATATTTATAGAAAGCAACCTTGCAGTCTTAATGTATAACATACTTACAAGCCATATCCAAAGATTATTCAAATCTATCCATGTTTACTAAAGTTATCACATAAACAAGACACAATTCTCAAAATTGGTGATTTTTCAACCAAAAACTAACATTGTCCCCCAAAACACTTGCTTCAAATATTTCCATGTTAGAACCAATCCAAGATCATGATAATTACAAGCCACATGCAAAAAAATATTCAAATCTATCCATGTTTACTCAAGTTATAGCGTAAACAAGAAAGTGTGACGGATGGACAGACAGACGGCCGCTATTACTATATCCCCTCACCACTATCGCGGGGGGATAAAAAAGAACAAAAACCAATCTAGAAAACATTACACATAAAACTCAAGATCGAGTAACACGACCCCACTAAAAACACGGGGTGAACTCAGGTGCTCATGTTAAGAGGAACATCAATATATAATGTATATTCTAGTTGTATCAACACAAATGCTTTCAAAGGTCACCTGGGCTTATATTGAGCAAATAACAAAAAAGGGTAGGAATGGAAAATTATGTGCCAGCAGGTGTGTAATTTTACAATAAAAATACACAAACTTAATGTAGATTTGACACAGATAGTACATCAAAAATTGTTCAACAAGAAATAGCAAGACTCAAGTAAGAAAATAGAAAAAATTGAATTTTGTCATTCACTGTCCACCAAACTCTATTATAGGGGTTCAAAATTATGAAGTTTTGAGGTCTGTGACCTTTCACTATTGACTTGAAACTTTAAATTGGGTATTAGCTGCATTCGCAGACCTTCTGATTTTCATTTGCAGTCATTATCTTAATAAATTTATTAAACTATTTCAACATGTAGTACACTAAATCATCAATCTTTTCATTTCGTAAGGAAAATCTTCATTAGGAATGATATTTAATGGCACCGGTCACCAACATGTATGATTTTTTTTCAACGGAAACAGCATTGTTGTTATTCACTTCCAGAAAACAAACGGAAAAAAACCCAGGAAATATAAACCTTCATAATTTTGTGAAATTGTGAAATTTTTATACATATATTAGACAGTGAATGTAGTGCCTAGTTATCAATATCAATGAAACCACCTAGCAACAAATTTCGGCCTAACAAAAAAAAGTGCCACAAAGTATTCAGTATCTCAAACAGCTTTGGGTCATAGCTTCTAACAATGAAAACCTGAGTATTAGAAAAGTAAAAAGGTGTTTACTGACAATAGCTTCAAACATTACAGACAAAAACAGGACCTTCTGAGAACAATGAGGGGGACCTTCAGGATTAAAACAAAAACAGGACCTTCTGTGAACAATGAGACGGACCTTCAGAATTAAAACTAAAAGGTCCAGGACGTTTCACTTCAGAAAATAATTAAGAATCCCTGAACTGGAATGTCGTTCTTCCTGACTTTCTGAAGCAATCTGTTGGAACAGAATATACTCGAAAATTTGGTGTATGTAAAAAAAAATGCAACTTATAATGAAATGGATATTAAACTTCATTTTTGTATTTATTTAGCTCCTTTGGAATGTTAGTTGTTTTAATAAGTGATAATGATGTAATAAAAAATTGGTATACATAAATCGTTGAATACAAATATGACATTCAACATACACAAAAAAAGACTACATCTGTGTGTAGTCAGATAACAATAAAACTTATTTCACTTTTGATATCTGCATCATACTGCCAGCTTGTATATGATATATATGTTAATAAACTGTCAGGTTTAAAAAAATATAGGCTGAACATTCCTCAAATAAAACATGTATTAAAGTTGTATTGCACAATAATCTGTTGTATTTTTAGTTTATTGTTTTTTTCTCACTTCCTGATCATATTTCTCCAGTAAGACTTTTTTGTAGGCTTCTTGGTTTGTCCACAAATCTGCTGCTTGTACGTTAAGTGGGCTATCGATATTTGGTTCTGAAAAAAACAACACATAATTGAAATATTGAGTATCATATTTTATAGAATAAGTGAGTAAATTGTTGCTTAATAATAATGCCAACTCAACAATTTTTCAGCTATATTATGGTGAGAACAAGTTAATTTTCAAAGAAATGATAACAAGGTCCACTTTGTACTAGACCAACACGCTTAGTTGGATTTTTATAGTGCTAGCTCACTGAAACAACAGTCCACAGATAGACATGTTACTCCATTCAGACACATTCTCCTGATTCCGAGCCAACCATTCTTTCCTCTTTTTCCTGAATGCTGCGTGCTTAGCGTTGGAGCAACAAATACCAATTTTATAGTTTTTGGTTTGACCGATTGCGGACTTGAACCCACGATCTATTGCATTCGAGGCGAGGACGCTAACCATTATACTACCTATGCAGTTTTATAGAATAAGTTTGAACTTCCATAAGCTGCAATAACAATTATAAACCTATATTATTACAATAAAAGTCATTCGTTTTGAGCCTATGATGGATTTCTAAAATCGGTTATTGTGTCCAAAAGCCGATATTTCTTCCGTAAAAGATCTCCTATTCTGTAAATCTGATCGAGTGACAAAAATAAAATGTTTTGTAATTAATTACCATCTAATAACAGTGAAACATCACTGAGTACAAATACCAAATAGAGGTAGTCAAAATTTACAATTACAGGAGTAAAGTGTTGATTAATATAAATTCAGTTTCAGAGGGACATTCTGTGAAATACTTTTATTCATTTGCACCAATTTTCGTGGTTTCTACAAAATACAGCGATCCATGGGTTCTTGAATTCGTGGTTTCAAATGCTCCAGGCAACAATTATTAATGGGTAAATTGTATTTCGCTGGATTTTAATTTTCGTAGTTTAATTAAGTGAACTACAAAATCCATAAAAATTAGAACCTCAAGATTAATAATGATATCACAGTAACACGAATGTCTTACCTCCTAACAGACTCTGTAATGACAACAATATTGTTCTGACATCATACAATGCTGACCACTTCTCTTTTAGAATGTCCAGACATATGTTTCCATGTTTGTCTACATTTGGATGGTAACAGGGAGAGTCAAATCTAACTGTAGGAGCCTGGTAAGGATAGCCACTGGGAAAATCTAGTGTGAGTTTGTATCTCAACCCATCATACACCTAAATAACAAAATCTAGCATCAGTTTGTATTTCAATCCATCATATACCTAAATAACAAAATCTAGTGTGAGTTTGTATCTCACCCCATCATATACACTGTACCTAAATAACAAAATCTAGTGTGAGTTTGTACAAATGTATCTCAATCCATCATATATCTAAATAACAAAATCTAGTGTGAGTTTGTATCTCAACCCATCATACACCTAAATAACAAAATCTAGTGTGAGTATGTATCTCAACCCATCATATACCTAAATAACAAAATCTAGTGTGAGTTTGTATCTCAATCCATCATATACCTAAATAACAAAATCTAGTGTGAGTTTGTATCTCAACCCATCATATACCTAAATAACAAAATCTAATGCGAGTTTGTACCTCAACCCATCATATACCTAAATAACAAAATAAAGTGTGAGTTTGTACCTAAACCCATCATATACCTAAATAACAAAATCTCGTGTGAGTTTGTATCTCAATCCATCATATACCTAAATAACAAAATCTAGTGTGAGTTTGTATCTCAATCCATCATATACCTAAATAACAAAATAAAGTGTGAGTTTGTATCTCAACCCATCATATACCTAAATATAACAAAATCTAGTCAGTGTCAGTTTGTATCTCAATCCACCAATGAATAAACTGGTAGCTGGATTTACAACTACTTGTGCAATCAGTGCCCATCACCACTAAAGTTGCAGTGTTTTCATTTGAAGCCGGGAACCGGCACATTTCACCGGCTATTGCTGTAAAATCCCCGGCTATGAATTTTTCAAGCATGTGTTTAATGTTAAAAAATAAATCGAGTTGTCTTTTCTATTTCAATTGTGTAAGTTTGTCATTTGCCGGCATGTACTCTCTGAGTGAAAATGTGATTATATAATTCGGGGATTGAAAACATGTCTTAGTGTTTGAGCTTGGTTACGATTTGACCTTAATTTTGTGTATGAAAAAGCACTGCTGTGACAAAGAAACGAGTCGATGGCCAATTTTTTCTTCCGGCCTCAAATATTCTCGTCCCATTTATAATATTTCAATTACTTCCGGTTTTTATTTAACGGTTTCGTTTACTTCTGAGGATTAAATATGCAATGACCGAAGGCTGAAGAAGGGAAGAATTAATTAATATTTCTTTATGTTAAAGCTTTACGATTCACAGTAGGAATAATAAATAAAAGTTTAATCATTCTAACGGAGTATTTGAGGCCGACTTAGCTTTGGTCCGAATGATATTGATAACATCGACGAAGCGGCAGAAATCAATACAATGTATTGAACTTTTGTCAAAAAAAAAGCAAAAAGATGATTAAACTAATTTGAGTAAATGTAATGCAGGGTCTGATCTTGTAACGATGTATCGGTATGGAAAAGGGGGGGGGGTGTTGCTACCAAATACAATGAGCACCAGCCCAAGAATAGACCAGTCAAACTTAGTTTAATTGTTCAGACCACTAAATATTTTCAGTTTTTATTTAGAACTACATTTGTATATAAAATAAATTGCAGGAATTTGATTCGGACCAGTTAATTCAAATGTTCATTTCGGGAACTGGGCAAGTAGATGCCGCATTTCTTTTAAAGTTTTGACTCGAATAACTCGAATGATTGCAAATATTTGATGTCCCTAGTCATTTCCAAGAGTGACAGTCCCCTGTCTGACATTATTTTGATTTTCTGTTTGAGGACATGGGATATACATGTATATCCATTAAAATCCATGTATATCCATTAACATGAAAAAGTATCTAGTCTGTCAAACTATAGACTATAGATGTCTATGACTATGAATATAAAGAACTGTCTATCCCCTTCTGAAGCACATGCTTGAGTTTTCCCTTCAAATATTTTATGGGGGTTTGGTCATTTGTGATTGTATATTTTCAAAATAAAAGTTTATTGAAATGTACGAGTCTTTGACAATTTTCATTCTTCATTTTGATGTATTGATACTGGTTTGTGCACAGGGCCTTGTCACTATCCACGTAAATATACTATCAATGCATTGTATATTTACGTGGATAGTGACAAGGCCCTGCGGTTTGTAGTTACATTAACAATCAGATTCTTGAATATTACTTACTTTGAAAGTTCTTTCCTGTTATTAAAAAAAAGTTAAATGCATACTTTATTTCAAAATCTTAAGAGAGAAATTACAGTATGAATATAGAAAAGACAAGAAAATTAACAAGTATATTCTTTTAAATGTGCATTTAATATGATAAATGCAATATGTAAGCTTTAAGATAAGAAATTCATAATGATGCTATTTTAATTATTAAAAAAATGCAAAGAATCTGAATGCTGATATAACTTCATACATATACAAAATGTACTATACATGTATGTCAAGGAAATGAAGCAAACACCAATATTATCAAATCTTTATTTTCAATAGTACACAATCATAGGGGAAGTCCATATTTCTTTTCTGAATGCTCAAGTTTATTTCTATTGCCTATCAAACTTGTACATTTATCTTGGACCTGAAAAATTGCAGAACCATGTGACATCTTTCTCAGAAATAACAATGGAAAATGACTGATGGTTGTTAATCTTGAGAAATCATTCTCAATCAAAAAATGTTCATTGGTCAAGAAGATTTTTTAAAGTTAGGAAACACC
>MJUT01010771.1:416104-427369 GCA_002080005.1 Gigantidas platifrons | reverse complement strand
AACTTAATAGAGGTGGTCACTAAGGTAGGTTTGACTGTAACTTAATACAGGAGGTCACCAAAGCAGGTTTGACTGTAACATAATAGAGGTGGTCACTAAGGTAGGTTTGACTGTAACTTAATAGAGATGGTCACTAAGGTAGGTTTGACTGTAACTTAATACAGGTGGTCACTAAAGCAGATTTGACTAACTTAATAGAGGTGGCCACTAAGGTAGGTTTGACTGTAACTTAATACAGGTGGTCACTAAAGCAGGTTTGACTGTAACTTAATAGAGGTGGTCACTAAGGTAGGTTTGACTGTAACTTAATAGAGGTGGTCATTAAAGCAGGTTTGACTGTAGCTTAATAGAGGTGGTCACTAAGGTAGGTTTGACTGTAACTTAATAGAGGTCGTCATTAAAGCAGGTTTGACTTTATTTATCAAATTGCTTGCAGTCAATCACAATTAATTCTGCACTTAAAATAAAACTCAATTTAAATATAATGAGGATGGAAGAAATAATTAATGAAACAAACTTAAGTCATCTTCAGACATTTGAAGGAATGCCTATTTTTTACAAACAAAGTCTACATATGCACTGTTTTTGACAGGTGTTTATAAAAATCTTTCAGATAATTAATAATATATTCTTACCAAAGAAGTGGGCGTAGTTTTAGCTTCATCTGAAAATTAATGAAAATATATATTTATTAATGTTATATAAAAGAATTAATGTACATGTAAAATATATTTCATTAAAAGTAATGAATAATTGATCATGATAAATAATAATAATGGATAAGAAAATAGAAAACAATTAAGTGGCAGAGAATGTTTTGAAATAACAAATTTTTTTTGCTTATTAAATTAAAAAATTATGCAAATTTTCCAAAGATATTGCTTTTGTTAAGAAATGTTTCATTAAATATGTGAAGAAGTAAACGAATAATAAACAGACACTATAATTAATAAACAATAAATATTACTGTAAACAACACACAATCTTCCTGTAATAAACACACATATAATACTCTTACAAAATAACACAGAGCTAAAAACATACACATTAATTAAAGTTTTCAATACAAATATAAAATGACACAACATGTACACATTCTCAACATAAAACAAAATAGGCTCACAAATTTACATGACTTTCGGACAGTTACAATAGCAACGGCAATGAATAAGTGATTTTATTGAAGCATAGATTAAATTTGATGTATGAATTATATGCAAGTAGCTGTATGGTATCACAGGTTTAGCATCATTATATATATCCTATTATATTGATGAATATTTTTGTTTTAGAATCTTGTGAATTGAGTTACAAAATTAACATGCATATAAGTGATCTATTGTGAGTAAATGAGGATATTCTTGAACTCCATATATGGTAATGTTTTGACGACATGCAGAATCATATATGAGGTGTTTGAAGATAAAAATTAATACCACAAATGTGATTGTCTTACAACCTCATACGAAATGATATGGTACTAAGAATGGCATGCATTTCAGAAATCACATGATCTAAAATGTATGTGTCATGCATGCCTAAAATCACATGATCTAAAATGTATGTATGCCAGCCATGCATGCCTGAAATCACATGATCTAAAATATATGTATGCCATGCATGCCTGAAATCACATGATCTAAAATGTATACAATGTCATGCATGTATGAAATCACATGATATATGTATGTCATGCCTGCCTAAATTCACATGACTAAGGGTATGTCTGCCATGCATGCCTGTAATTATGTATGCCATGCCACGATTAAAAGTCTATGTACCATTTACATTTAATACTAATATAAGGGGACGTAATTCTTCACAATGTGCAACCCTTAACACACCAATATACCACAGTACATTTCTATACCAATGAGAACTAAACAATGACAGTCCATTATATCTATTAGATGTATCAAAATGGACAGTCAAATAGCTTTGAAAATTTTCATTAGTTTTTTTAAACGATGAATCATTATTCTAAAAATCCAGAATAAATATCAACATCCCAGTTTCCCCATCTATCTGTTCTACTATGTAATATTTTATTTTGTGGATACTAATCTGCCAATGAATTTAATTACCATAATAAGTCATGCATAGTATGCACTGATTTATAACCTTTTGTTTTGATTTATAATTTGTGATTGAATTACAATATAAAATTATCATCTCTCTGATTTTTTTATACTACAATAATTGTTTAACGTCCAAATGTTTTTTTTTGTAAAAGATTTTCATGAGTACACAATTGTGCTGAATGAGTAATACTCATGCTATGACATGTTTTGACTCCAATGATAAACTAGATGAAAACATATCTGCTATGACATGTTTTGACTCCAATGATAAACTAGGTAAAAAAATATCTAAATGTTAAATGTGAGAAGTAACAGATTTTATAAGTGAATACCGTAAAACAAATCCATATTTTACTAACAGGGACATGTAAACATGTGTTATAGATAACTGGCTATAAATCAGTCATACTTTCACTTGTGAAAAATCTTAAATATAACCTTTTCCAGATTATCTCTCTGTTTGACTAACAGTTGATACACTCATTACCCTGGGAGATTATTATCTAAAACCAATGTCACATATATATATTGTGTGATAAGAGTTGCAGAAATAAATATCTAGCACCAAAATTGTCTCATTCACATCAAATCTGTTACCTAATCTCTTCCTGGATTTAGGAACTGGTTTAGTTCCTCGTTTGGTACCTAAATAAGTTAAAGGTGTAATTTAATGTTGTAACATGGCAACAATATTAGTGAGTGCTCTTAAAATGACAACACAGTGAGTGTTCTTAACATTACAATACAGTGGTCGTTATATGGTGTGTTAAACAGCTAGAATGTGAGATGATAATGTAATATCGTTATGTTCTTGGGTTTTCATGTAAAATCTGTCTATGAATAACAAAAATATAAATAGATAAAAAAACTAGAGGTTCCCAGGAGCATGTAATAGCTCACCTGGTTTTCAATTTGACATCTAAAGTTGATAGAAATGGGGGGTGTTACACATAATTTTGAAAGTGGGTCACCCAAAGATCATTTCAACTCAAATTTCTGGGCAAAAGATTTTGCTGTGATTTTTATCTCATAATATTCCAAAACGGAATAAACTGGCTGAAAAAAATCTCACAGAAAAACCCAGATTATATGTTAAACTACTCGTTGCCATGTAGCTGCAGTTAAAATTTGAGTTCATTTTGATTTGTAATAAAGCAGAAATTGACAACTAAAGACATTTCTATTTTTAGTAACAGCAGCCATTTTGAATGGAGGGTGGGGCTGTCAGACACATATTGAAAGGGGACCACCCAAGGACCATCCCAGCCAAATTTGCTTTAATTTGGTTCAGTGGTTTCAGAGGAGAAGATTTAAATGTGATCTTTGATCAAAATGTGCCTAATTTGCATAATCGGTATAAATCGGCTGAAAGAAAAATTTCACAGAAAAACCCGGAATATATGTTAAACTACTCCTTGCCATGTAGCTGCAGTTAAAATTTGAGCTCAATTTGGTTTATACTAAAGCAGCAATGGACAATTGAAGAAATTTCTATTTTTAGTAACAGCAGCCCTGCTGGTGGCCATCTTGGATTTTCAATCGGTCCAAACAGTTACAACACTTGGTTAGCAGCTTGCAATGATCATTCATGACAATTTTCAATTCCATCCTCCATGTAGTATCGGAGAAGAAGATCTTTGAAATTTCAGCCAATCAGAGACTATTATGGCCCCTGGCAGCCATATTGGATAACCAATCGGAACAAAAAGTAACAATAATTGATCAGAGCCTTGTCAAGAACATTTCTGCCAAGCATGGTTCCAATCCATCCAGTGGTTCTTGAGAAGAAGTTTGTTTTACATATTTCCCATAGGGTCGCTATGTTAAATTATGTCCCCCGCTGGTGGCCATCTTGGATTTTCAATCGGTCCAAAAAATAACAACACTTGGTTAGCAGCTTGCAATGATCATTCATGACAATTTTCAATTCCATCCTCCATGTAGTATCGGAGAAGAAGATCATTAAAAATTTCAGCCAATCTGAGGCTTTTATAGCCCCTGGCAGCCATGTTGGATAACCGATCGTAACGAAAGTAACAACACTCGGTTAGACCATGCAAATGAACATTCCTGCCACATTTGGTCCCATTTGCTTCAGTGGTTCTCTAGAAGAAGATTGAAATGTTTACGGACGGACGACGGATGCCAAGTGATGGCAATAGCTCACATGACCCTTCGGTGAGCTAAAAAACTAATGGTATCACCCCAAGATATTTAATTTGATGGATGTTTTTTTCCATAAAATGCTGGTGAAACTCAATTCAATTCATTATGAATAAATGTCCTAATAGTACAAAAGAAATTGATGAGTACATAGGGAAGATAAAAACACACAATCAGTGAAAATGTTGATGTTTTATGATACAAATATATGACAATGAGTTATCTCCCATTTAACAGAGTTCACATTTCTCTCCTTTTTTAAGGCAATTTGGGAAGACATAATGGAAAAAAGTGTAAATGTATAATGAATGTAACATGTTTATAAACAATCCCAACAAACTTAACTAAAAGAGGAAACTTTAATAAAAAATACATAATATAATATTATGAAATAAATCTTAATGTGAAAAAAAAACTATTGTTCTTACAAAATTCAGCCAGATAAATTTCTGATATTCAATTTGAATAATAAAAAAAAAAAATCATAATTAGTACTGGTAATTAGTTAACAAAAGGATATGGTCAGGGAACAAATTGCAACCAAATGTTAATGTAAAGTCCACCACAATTGTTTACCTATAGACTTATCTTCCATGTCAGATATGACACTAAGTGAGTTATCTCCCATGTCTGATTTGATGCTATGAGAGTTATTTCCCTTGTCAGATATGATGCTCAGTGAGTTATCTCCCATGTCTGATTTGATGCTATGGGAGTTATTTCGCTTGTCAGATATGATGCTAAGTGAGTTATTTCCCTTGTCAGAACTGACGCTATGTGCGTTATTTCCTTTGTCCGATATGATGCTACGCGAGTTATTTCTGTTGCCAGAATTGATGCTACGTGAGTTATTTCCATTGACAGAATTGATACTATGTGAGTTATTTCCGTTGCCAGAATTGATGCTATGTGAGTTATTTCCGTTGACAGAATTGATGCTACGTGAGTTATTTCCGTTGACAGAATTGATACTACGTGAGTTATTCCCGTTGCCAGACCTGATGCTACGAGAGTGATTTCCATTGTCAGAATTGATGCTATGTGAGTTAGTTCCGTTGTCAGAATTCACTGGAAATGATCATGAGTGAAGATAAAAATGAATATGTAAATGAGAAAGGAAAATGTTTACAAGACAGAAAGAGAAGATAAATGACTTCATAATGATCAATGTATATATTTATATGACTGGACATATTAAAATACTTTCATGTGTGTTCATAGTATGTGTTCCTAATTAATGTAATCAAAATCAATTAAATAATATTTGTATCAGCAGTTATCTTTGATAATGAACCAACCCTTTACAACAAGAGGCTCATGTGATCCTATATCACTCATCTGGTAGGGAAGACCTATTTCATAACATAGTATATGCTTAACTTTTTATCTTCCAGGACATAAACCCAATAGGCCCTGGCTCATTTATTGGTACAGAATTGAATCTTCATATTTCAATACTGCTTCGAACAAAATGCAATTGCATTACATTCCAGTTTCTCCAGAAAATTTTTGAAGTACACAGAAACAATAGTTCCTAGGGCCTTAAAATTTGTTCAAACTTAAATCGACATATAAAATCATGTTTCATGTCACTTTTGACATTTTTCCCATTAGTTTATATTAACCGTTGAAATTCAGAACTTGAATAATACAGACCCTGGGGTTTTCATTTGTTCCAAATAAAACCTGCATTTCATAAGAAAGCTCCATTGCAAAATATAACTAGGAAATTGCTGTTATATTAAACTAAAACATGCATTCTCTTCATTTAACCCCAGAAACCTTATCAATGATAATGAAAGGCACTTCATTAAAACAACCAGCTTCAAACATAGTATACAGTCAAATATTTTGCAAAACATTTTCAGAAAATACTGACATTGTACATCTTAAGAAACCTCTGAGAAATAAATCCTTTATAATTACAATGTATATTAATCATAAGAAAAGTACAATGTATATTAATCATAAGAAAAATTAAATACAATGTATATAGACAATAACAGTGCACTGACTTGACATAAAATTGATATACGGATGAGGCTTAGAATCGGGGAAAATGTGAGGGTTTCCCCAAGCATTTTCTCAGATTCGTGACGAATACGTATATCGAATTTTATGTCAAGTCAATGCACTGTTATTGTCTTTATACTGCAATCATTAGTGACATTAATGGATATTACTACCAATATTCAAATTATTTAAAAAGTTAGTTACCCCCAAGAGGCCCCATCAGATTTCTAAATGTTATAAACGGTCAGTGACCATTTATCACTTGTAAATATACTGACAACGCATTTTGACTGCTCAAATAGAACGATTGCAGTATAAATTAATTATAAGAACTATAATCATTGGTATGAATGTCAAACAAGATGGATGGAATTACTGAATTTAATGGTTGATGACTGTTAAATCTGTAGTGTGTAGGAGAGCTTGAACAGAAATGAAAAAAAAATAGAGCAAAATGTGTCAGGATTAAAACAAAAATATCAAGGCCATACACAATAATTTGTTTCTCATTATTTTCATATTTTTTTCTACATAGAGAAGGGGCTCTTTTTCTTTCATTGTCACATTGCATCAATTCCCAAATGGAAAACTGGAAATGTCAATGCACATGGGTGTGAAAAACAAACTATTTATTATGTATGGCCTAAAGTACAGAAATGATTGATGAATTAAGAAGCTGGTGCATAAAAAGAACATAAAAATGTTAAAAAGATTTTGTGAATTTGAAGAAAAAAAAAGTGTTTTAGATATTTATCTAAAGGTACATAAAAGCAACATTGAGCTGGCCATTTACTGATAAAAACCAACTTTTGTTCATTTAATATTTGCTCATACATGTACCTGAAGAGTTAATATCTAAAACAGTGTTGTTTATACCTCCATTTGTTTCAGACACCCTTTCAGGCGTGATTGGTGGACTTGCTGATTTTTTACTACGTGGTGTGGCAGATTTAGAACTTAGAGGTGTATGTATTTCTTCAACTGGCAAATAATTCAAATTAACAATGAATGATATCAATGTAAATTGTTCATTATGTATTATTTACACCAAGAGTTAATGGTATGACCCACAATGAATTGCTTAATGTAAAGTGTTCATATATTAATTACACCAAGAGTGTAGTGTTTATTACATATTATTTACACCAAGCATTACTGGTATGATCCCTTGCAGGTGTAATTAAGTGTTAAACATTAACAATGACACACAATTAATTTTTCAATGTAAAGTGTTCATCATCATATATTATTTACACCAAGACTTAATGGTATGACCCATGCATTGTATGTGTAATCAACTGTTAAACATTAGCAATGACCCACAATGACTTGTTCAATGTAAAGAGTTCATCATATATTATTTACACCAAGAGTTAATGATATGACCCATGCATTGTATGTGTAATTAACTTAAACATTCCCAATGACCCACAATGACTTGTTCAATGTAAAGAGTTCATCATATATTATTTATACCAAGTGTTAATGGTATGACCCATTGCATGCTTAATTAACTGTTAAACATTCCCAATGACCCACAATGACTTGTTCAATGTAAAGAGTTCATCATATATTATTTACACCAAGAGTTAATGGTATGACCCATTGTATGCTTAATTAACTGTTAAACATTCGCAATGACCCACAATGACTTGTTCAATGTAAAGCGTTCATGATATATTATTTCCACCATATGTGAATAATATGACACATGCATTGTATGCCGTATTAACTGTAAAATAATAATAATTTAAATCAACGATAAATGATTCAATGTGAAGTGTTCATAGTCTTCACGATGAGCATCGGTCCACCAGCCCAAGACTGGTAAAACTTTGTTCCTCACGATGAGCACCAGTCCTCCAGCCCAAGACCGGTAAAACTTTGCTCGGACTAGTAAATTTTGCCATTTTTATTTAGAACTATATAGAAATAATTCTTAAACTTACAAAAAAAACCCACCAAATTCAATAAACAATGACCCCAACGATTCATAAAAGCCAGGTTAAATATCTTGTAGATTAAAAAAAAAAAGTTCTACTTTATTGTCATTTAAATATTTGTTGAGTGACATTTTAAATAGATTATATTGGATTTTCAGGGATTAAGATGTAATATCATGGGTTCTGTATATTTTCCGCTATTGAAAATATCACACTTTTAACTTTAAGCTCTAAACATTTTTTTTTCATCTTAAAACATATAAATATTGCAGCCATACCTTGTTCTTCAGATGTTCTACGTGACCCTGACCTTGGTGAAGGACGTGGACTTTCGTCTGCTGTGAAATTAATTATCATGTTTAATTGTTATAATCTTAGTTCAAGACATAGCTTATCTGACATTCTGTATGACATAGCTTATCTGACATACTGTATGACATAGCTTATCTGACATGCTATAAGACATAGCTTATCTGACATACTGTATTACTTTAAGCTATGACGGTATTTGTTACTACAAGTGAAATGATATTGTATCATTTCGCACACCTTCAAATATAATTCATGTTTTTGTCAGCTGAAACTGATGTTGCACAGAGTTATCTTCACTTGATCAATAATGAAAACGTTGATATGTGGAAGTAAAAAAATCAATGCTTTGTGTGACATTCCTGGTGAAAGTGTACAATAAACCTTTAAAGTAAAATAACTTGTATGGTGTGTGAAAGTGTAAAAAAAGCTGTGTAATAAACACAATACAATACTACAGTATTGATCATTATTGGATTTGAAATTGACCAATGAATACAAATCAGTCCAATAAAATACATGTAACAACAGAAATTGGTTTTGTGTTGGGAAAAACCCATTTTTGATTATATGAAAACAATTTCTGTTATCACTGTATAATTATCTTGATATTTGTATGGTTTTACAGAATTAAAACAGAATCTACTGATTTTGAGAAATAAATCGTTTTAAAACAACCTGTATTAAATCAAACTGCAAGCAACCATGCTAAGTTTCAAACACGAATGTTAAATTAGCACATAACATATAATCCAGCTACCAAATGATGCGAGTCCCAAAATTACCTTTAATACAGTGTTATACACAAAAAACAACATTTTTATACCTGGCAACATCTCTGAGTTAATTGTGTCTGACATGCTTGGTATCATGTTGGAGACAGCATCTGCTACAGCTGCGTTAACTGACGTCTGTTCTACAGTATCTTCTAAACGTCTAGAAACCTTTTTCTATTCAAAATATTTTTACTTTAAAAATCAATCAAGCAAAAATTTGTTTTAAAACAGATTCACTGTTTAAAATGATGAAGGACAAAAGTCAAATGGATATTAACAAAAAAGTTCATTAACTTTACTTTGATAATTATTTTCATTTATTATTTGTAAATAAAGCAAGTTTTTAACGAAAACTTAGAAGAAACGGTTTCATCTACAGTTCTAGTAGACAAGCACTTTTTCAATAAAACAGCAATTTCCTGTCCATTTGTAAATTGTCCTTCAACAAGAAATAATTAACAATTAAACAATGAAAAAAAAAGTAAAAATATGTAAACTAATACAAAAATGCTATTACAGCGATGTGTACCTGCTAGAAATTCTTCCCAGCGCATTTGGAAAATAGGTGCATCTGTATTTCTGATCTGGTTATACACAAGTCATAAATATTAATATTTAATGTCAAAAGCATGTCTGTACTGAAATATATTAGAATTTCAAAACAGGATCTTAAATATCTATTTTCTAAAGCATCCATTTTCTTGTTTAGGTAATGTCATGGTTATTATTTAATATCTAACATCTGTTTTATATGTGCATGAAGAAAATCTTCCTTAACAGACAAAAGAAAGACATACAGTGTATCCCTGTAAAAGGCAAACAATAAAGCTTTACGATGTCTAGTGACAAGACCTAAAACAATGTGTAAACTTACTCTGGGTTTAGCTGCTGGAGTAATGGGTGTGGCCATCATGTCTGATAAAGACGACACCCCTTCATGTTGTTCTTCTTTACCTGCCATTGGTGTTGATGTATGTGAAGGGGGTGGGAACCTGGCAGCAATCTTACTCTTCTCCTTTGGTGTGGATGGTGGGGCGGGGAGGGTCTCTTTGGTATCAAGTACTTTAACTGTTGCTACTGGTTCCTGAGATCATAATACATGTATCAATTAATGGAAAGAATCATGTACTAAATGTATAATCACCTAACAGAAAATTACTTATCATTTTTATATTTTTTGTGCGAAAGCTCTCTTTTTTTCTGAATAGTTAGTATATATTATAATTTATAATAGTCTTTTATGCAAATATTGAACCGAATACTCAAATAAAATTGTGTGTGACGATTTATTGTACTTATATTTACCTCTTTCTCGTAGACCACACCTTTAGGTGTAATATAAGCTTCCTGCCATCTGATTTCTACTTCAATAGTACCATTGACACTACCCCTGGATCCTTTCAGTTCAAACACACCCTGTATTCCTTTGTTGTGACACAGAGGTATCATGGGTACTTCAGCAAATCCTAAATATGATGCTTGCTCTGGGTCAGTGTCATCAAACACGAATATCGTCAGATGCTTAAAATAATATCATATTACAATTACATCACCATGTATTTGTAAATTTTTATGTTAAATTTATGTGTAAATGAATAAACAAGGTAATGCGCTAACTCTTTTTCATTTATGTAGAACCTTTTAAATAGTCCTTTAAAAACTAGAGGCTCACATGAGCCTGTATCGCTCACCTGACATAACTAAGTCCTCTTAAGAATGTCTGCATGCCGAATACATCTAAGTTACTATTCAAATCCCATAGGGTTCTATGTTAAAACTATGTCTGCTCATGGCAGCCATCTTGGATGGAGGTAGTAGTCACCGAACACAATTTTAAAAGTATACTACCCAAGGACCATCCATACCATATTTGCTTTAAATTGGCTGACTGGTTTCAGAGGGAAGACTTTTAAACAATTTTCCCATAGGGTCCTATGTTAAAACTATGTCCGCTGACTGCGGCAATCTTGGATGGAAGTC
>MJUT01010771.1:387960-415082 GCA_002080005.1 Gigantidas platifrons | reverse complement strand
CAAAGTGATGACAAAAGCTCACATGACCCTTTGGGTCAGGTGAGCTAAAAAACACAGGTTTTCAAGCTTAACACAATGATGTATACTTGGAGTGAATGATTGTTGTTTAAAGTCAAGTGGCTAATTTTCAGCTATATTCTGGTCATAAATAGCTACATTAAGATGAGATGATGTCCGTTTTGTACTAGACTATCCCAGACTCGATCCCATGATCTATTGAACCCAAGGCGAGTATTATTATATATATAAAATCCTCATCTTGATTTGAGTTTTAATCTGTTGAGAACTGACGAGGCTATCATGTGTGTACTACTAATATCTTTTAGTTATAAAAAGCAACAACATATCTAAAACATTTATAAACATTAATATAAAGAATCTTCATGTACTAATGTTTCACTTATTTTCTAATGTAATGTACAAATGATACATTATTGTACAAATTTGTCCTAGAATTAAACACACTTTTTGTCTTTCGTCTTAGGAAAATTGGTCGAAGTCTGACATCATGGTGACAGGGCATGAATTTTTTCCTTGAATTAAACATACCTTTGTCTTAAGATATTGATCTAAATCTGACGTCATGGCAACCGGGTATGTTTTGTGATCATTAAACTCAGGGTTGTTGCTGGCATGTATTATAGGTGTATCATGATCGTTGTTGTCATAGAACTGGTACACACAGTAAGGTGCAGGCTGTACTCCTGTATAACAGAAATAATATGGTTATGGTAATGGTGTTTATAGAAATAATAAAAACCACTCAATATTGACATGTGTACACTATACATGATACAGTGAAACCTGCCTAAACCAAACCTCAAGGGACCAACTTTTGTGTTCGCAATAAACAGGTGTTTGGTTTATACAGGTTTAATTAATAAAGATTTCCTGAACTCGAACTTTATCTATAGTTCAGTTGATACAAGATTCCAGTTTATACAGGGTTCAGTATAGACAGGTTTCAGTTGATACAAGATTCCAGTTTATACAGGTTTCAGTTGATACAAGATTCCAGTTTATACAGGGTTCAGTATAGACAGGTTTCAGTTGATACAAGATTCCAGTTTATACAGGGTTCAGTATAGACAGGTTTCACTGTATATGCCAATCTACGAGAAGCAACAATTGTTTAACTCATATTTAACCAAATACCAAATACAATCAATGATTTCAGACTTTATATACAGTTTACTGATACCAGAACATCATAAAATCAATAGTTACTTTGTGTCAATTGCTGTATATCAGTGTGTGTTGTTGCCTAAATTATGACATTGCTTGAAGGCTTACTAGATTATACATGAACTAGTTTTGATCTTAAATAATATATCATTTCCTTCCATGGTGACACCTACTTTAACATCAAATACAGTAGTCCTTTCTTCTATGAAAAAATGGCCTTATAAGAACGATATCCTCTCTTAAGGGGACAAGTTAGTAGTATTTGACTATCTCAGTGCATTTGAAATCTAGCCTGATAAGAGGTGTGGTCTTTGGTAACAGCTTTGTTAACGTGGAACTTCTGCAGTTAAGATTAAACATATAAAATTAAATTTCATAATATGTTCTCATACCTCTCCTCCTGGACTGTATATCACAACATCTGATAATTTTGATATGTATTTGGTTTATGTTATCAATTTGTTGACGTTTCATGGCGACCTCATCTGTAGCCTCGATGGCAATCTCAGCTGCTCTCTTATTTGTTGTAACATACCCAAGTGCTTTTGTTCGCTCCTGTAAAATAGGTTTTAATTTTTTATGATAAGCACAATCAACTATTGATATTTTGTGGAAATAAACAAATAAGCTTCGGCCACACAGATATTAGATATTATAATAGATTGATTGATTTTTGGTGTTTAATGCCACTTTCAACAATATTTCAGCTATATCATGGCGACCAGTTTTAGTGGTGGAGGAAGCCGGAGTACCCGGAGAGAACCACCGATCATGGGCAAGCAACTGGTAAACTTTATCACTTGCGGTTGCGAGTCGAGTGTACCCTTTTTTGTAATTTACAAAGCCGGGCGCGAACCCACGCCGTATTGGTGATAGGCTTGTATGAGTTGTTAGATCCAGTGACCTAACTCATTGAGCCACCCGTGCCCTATTATAATAGATAATAAGGTGTCATTAGTCAGTAGAGCTAGGATACTAAATAATATTACAATGTTATGTATTTTACTGACCATTAAAACATATAAATGATCCAGCATATCACCCTAGGGAAATTTAAAAAACTACACACAACCTTTACCTTTTTTTTAGATAATCTATACTTTATAAACAGAAATAGAAAGACGATAAAGGGTATAACGACAGTTTGAAGATACCAGAAGCTAAAACAAAAAGGACAATGATCTACAAAACACTACACAGAAAACCAAAGACTGAGCAACCATAGCCACACTAAAACTCAGGAGGTGAACTCAAGTGCTCCGGAAGGATAAGCAGTTCCTGCCCCTTCAGTGGCACCTGTCGTGTTACTCTTGTTACAAACCCGTAAATCGAAGAAAGACAGGTAATATAATGGCCACAAGAAAACTGATAAATTGACAAACAATGATCTACAAAACATTACACATAAAACTTAAGATTGAGTATTAACAAGAACCCAATTAAAATAAAGGGTGCTCTCAAAAGACAAGTATTTCCTCCTGTTCTACTTAGTGGCACCCGTCATGTCATTGTTGTTCTTGTCAGAAATCCAGTGATAACTCATGAAAGAAAATGGAAATACATTTACTTTTAAGCAATGAATCTTATTTGGGATATGTTTACTTCAACAAAATTGGCAGTTGTTAACAATATGCTGAAAATCAAAACATTTTTCAATCATTTGAAAATTTAAAATAAATCTTTCATTTCTGAAGACTATAATACTAACCTTATACAATCTGAGAGCCTGTTCCATGGGTACCCGTAATCTTATCCAATATTCAACCATACCTAATCCAATCCCTGTACCAGTGGAATCCACTCCTGTAAAAAATTAATGGTTAAATATGAAAGTGAGATTTAGATACACAAGTAATACTTTTTCGTCATTTTTTAAATATGGTAAAAAAGATGTTTTTATGACAATCAAACAATAGAGCAATTATGATATTTTGAAAAATAACTAATTAACTTCATTATAAAACTAAAATAGAAAGTGCATAAGGTTAGCAGTTCTCATGATAAAAATGACAATGTAAAAAAAAGAGACATTAAAATTGCAGTCCCATGTATCCTTTGGTAACCAAAAATGACAATGTAAAAAAAAAGAGACATAAAGGACCAAGATATCTGACTCATAAAACTAGTCTCATGTATCCTAGGGCACCGATACGTCATCTCGTGTATCCTTACAGCACTGACCAAAAGACAATGTAATCCTATGTATTCTTTAGTGACTAAACAACATTGTTCTTACAATACATACCCAAACAATATTGTTTCATATATGTTTACTATACTCACCCAACAATGTAGCAGTGCCATGTATCCTGCCATGAGGTTTATCAAATATATCTTTAAACACCAACTGACAAGCTGCCACTGTTTTATAATCCTGTCCAAATGACTGGTGCATCTCCAATGTACATGATTCCTAGATAATATACATGTACACATATCATGATGACTTTGTTATAAAGTTATAGGAAAATAATCAAGAAAAGCATGAACAGGAAAACTTGCTCAGTTAAACCAGTCTATACAGAATCCCTTTCTATTCAGGGTTCAGTTTAGATAGGTTTCACTGTGTTAAAAAAGGGCAATAAAATAAATTGAAAACAAACTTTTCAGCTTAAGTTACTCTTTATCAACATAAAACATAACAAGGGCAATGCAAAGCGTGGCGTATCCCCTCGCCTAAAAATTTGACCCGGTTGAAAATCAATAGGGTTCCAGATTCTCTTAAGGACTAAGAATGTACCAAGTTTGGTCAAAATCCATTGAAGGATGTTGATTCTAAAGTGTTCACAAGGATGTTACACAGTAAAAAATTTGACTCGGTGATCTTGACCTTTGATCTTGAATATCAATAGGGTTCCAGATTCTCTTAAGGACTAAGTATGTACCAAGTTTGGTTAAAATCCATTGAAGGATGTTGATTCTAGAGTGTTCACAATGATGTTATGCAGTAAAAATTTGACCTGGTGACCTATGACCTTAAAAATCAATAGGGTTCCAGATTCTCTGAAGGACTAAGTATGTAGCAAGTTTGGTTAAAATCCATTGAAGGATGTTGATTCTAGAGTGTTCACAAGGATGTTACGGAAGGACGGATGGTAGCATTACTATATCCCTTCGCAACTTCGTTGGCAAGGGGATAAAAAGTTCAGTTTGGTGCATTATTTTATGGTATTGGATGTCAATCAAATATATACCATTCACCTGTGTCAATATTGAAACAGGCTACCTACACACCATGCCAGTGTTCTCTTAACTTCAGAAAGTGTGGCATTCTCCAAACAATGGAGCAGATATATGTTGGTTGTAACACTATACAACCCACACAGCAGTTTAAGGTTCACTTTTGGTGGAGCTTGCCACTCAAGCTTGAGACTACCGAAATAGATTTCTCTACCATATATACCCTAATTGACTATTAAAAGTGATTACGATCTTTGACGAGTATTTTATCTAGTCTATAAATAAATGGTCTCACCCTTTGTAAGTAGTGTAGGAAGAAGTCATCCACTTTGACAATGTACTGAGATGTAAAGTCATATTCTGGTCTGAAATGTAAATAAAGCAAAATATGATAACATGAAACAATTCCAAGAATACTTTCAAATATCTGACATTTTCTGGGAGATTAAAATGACTTTTTGACCTCTTATAATAATAATTATTGTATCCCTACTTTTGCATTCACTACTTCTAGAAATGGAATACTCAACTTGTCTCAAGAGTTATCTTGGCTAAGTAGAACTTAATACAAGGGGCCTGTTATTTCACATATCTAAACATTATCTTAGTTGAAGATAAAGAGATTCATATGCTTAATACTGATAGATTGGAAAAACTGATGAAACTACTACTGTAAAAACATTAATACAGATATTTTGTTCTCTTGACAACCCTGTTGACTCATTTTTATAAAAATAAGTTTTTATAATCACTTTGACGATGAAATATTCATTAAATATATATTTGAAGCATCTGAAAACCACTGGCTGTATTTGATTATAAAACATACTTAGCTCCCCTAACAACAGGTGTTGACTGGATCTCAAACTCAAAAAATTCCCAGGTACAAAACAGTGAAGGTTCTTCATCTCCAATGATCTTTAAGCCGTCATCTGACAGGTTTACCTGAGGAAAAATGAAGGTGGTGAGTTAATTTAAAAACATTAAATTCTATGATGATTGAAATGAGAACAAATATACACTTTTCAAACATGGAACAGGGCTTTTAAAAAATATCATGTTTGGCATGTTTATACAATTATGGGCCACTAATTTCTTAATTTTGAGATAGACACATGTTTTGACAAATGACAATATTTTTCAATGTAAGTAAATATTTATGCCACACAAGCCCTGGATCAGTTATTTTTATCTCCACACAAGTGAATCCATTGATGAATATGATTATGCCAAAACAATGTAAAGAATTTAAAATTTTGTAAAAGAATAAATAAGTAGACAAATCTCTCCACCTCTCTATACCATAATACATACCTTGTGTACATGTATCTCAAACAAATTCTGTCCTCTCTCTAAGTGAATTGTTTCATCAAAGTCAACAGTTGGTTCCTCCAACTAAAAATAAACATCATACAGATTTAAATACAGTTTTTAAGTGGTTGATATTTACTTCTGTGCAACTCTAATACTCAGTTAATCTGATGTCAAATTTAGTTAGACGTCAATATTTGAAGCACAATATAGAACTGTTTTCAAGGCTGTCATGGCAATAATTACATGGAAGTTAGATCTACAGCTACCTATTCAATCAGTGAATATCACCACTATTAGGTTGTCATGGCAGGAATTGCATTATTATAAGATTTACATCGACAGATGCATTCACTTATTATCACCACTAAAATTATCAGTTGGATTCCTGCTTATTGCCAAGTGCACAATCTTATGACATGTGATAAAGTGACTTGCATCAGGTCAGTGGTTCTCTCCAGATAATCTGGTTTCCTCCACAAATAAAACTGACAAACATAACAAAAATATTGTTGTAAGTGGCATTAAACACCAATAACTAATCATAACAAACTGTTTTCTTGTACAATGCATTGTATATATGTGTATATTATATAATCTTATATTATAATATGATATCAGTAACTGTAAACCAACATTCAAGTAAACTAGTGGTGACTGGCTACTCGTTAATTAACATTCTAATAACATGTAGATTAATTGATTGTTGCTTGCTTTAAGTCCAGTAACAAATGTCACAAGCACATTGAGGATGAGGACAAGTCCAACAATACATAGAATGAGGTATGAATGGTACAACAATACATAGAATGAGGTATGAATGGTACAACAATACATAGAATGAGGTATGAATGGTACAACCAGGGTATTGACTCCAACAATACATAGAATGAGGTATGAATGGTACAACCAGGGTATTGACTTCAACAATACATAGAATGAGGTATGAATGGTACAACCAGGGTATTGACTTTTGATTGCTACTAGACAATTATGGAGAGTTGGACAGGGATGAAAAATAAACTTTTGACAAAACATATTCCTTTAAACACAACATGTACTTTATATTTTAATTATTCCATTACCTCATCAGTAGGTGCTGTAATCTTGTACTGTTTAGTTCCATAAGCAATATCATTTATCTGGGTCTGTAATTTCTACAAAACAAAATGTAAATACATTCATAGATGTGTGTTAATGGTATCGATTTAGCCTCTACTTCTATAATGAAGAAAAGTACCACTTTTTTTTTAAAACTTCTATGTATTATTCCTTTATTCATGCAATTTATAAAATACAAAAGCCAATTTTATTTAATTTTCCATATCGCAAAAGGCTCCACTCAATAAAGGGTTCTGACAAGATTAGACATAGATTTCATTACAAATGTAAAATCTGAATTATAACAGAAAGGACAAATTCACTGTCAGCATACACTTGTCTTCTTGTCTATTTTATGCATAATTTGAAATATTCCTTACCTTTATCATGGCAGCTCTGATATCTAGAAGTCTGGCATATTCATCTAATTTGGTCTCATATTCCTTCTTTATCTCATCAATCTTACTACTACTGATCTCAACCTATAATAAGGGGAAATAACTCATTTGGTAAATGTTTCACATATTATGAATGTAAAGATATGACAATTCTACATTAATGTTTCATATATCAGGGAGAACAACTCACTATATGTGGCAGTAAATATGCTGTCCATGTATATGTATAAGGTGAAGTAACTGGCATAGCTACATGAAACAGTTTTCAATACACCTCATCATCTATTTGACATTATGAAATGCCAAATAGTCTTTGTACATTTTGTTTTCTATAAACAAAAAAGAAGTTTTTTTTATAAGTATATGCATTATTTAAAATAGTTAGACATATCCCAAAAATGAAAATAGTCAAAAATTAGGCTGTCAAAAAACTCATTGGGGTATTAAATACAAATAATAAATTGTATAACACCTATCATCTGTTTTTGTGTAATATGTATACATTATCTACTCATTTTGTCATCTTTTAATAATGATCTGTAAATAATTGATGCTCCTGTAGTGCAGTCTGCTGCACCTGAGTTTATTGAATAAAGCTGAAAGTTGAAAAATGAACAATTATACAATTTATGCCATACCTCATGTTGATAATCTTTGTTAATCTTATGCTGTATAACCAAGAGATTTCTAGTTTTCTCTAACTCATGGACAGTCTCAGCATACTCTGCCTGTATCTCTAACAGCTGTTTGTGTTCATCTGAATCAAACATTTATACAGGATTGAAGTAAAGAACAAAACTTATTTAGAGTTAATTTTGAGGAAAATCAGGAGTAAATTATAAAAAAAAAAAAAATTGAGTATACAGTCAAACCTGTCGTAACGGTCACCTTTATATAATGGTCACCTGCTCATAATGGTCACTTTCATGCTCTCCCGGTGCATTTTACTATATATTTTAATTCGATATAGCGGTCACCTGTTTAATGCGGTCAGCGGTCACCATTTATAAGCAATTTTCAGTGTAAAACCTTATGTATAACGGTCAATTAAAAAAAAATAATAAGACCGGAAGTGATTTCGGAAGATTGGTATTTTTCTCAAATGTACCAAAAATCCTGAGGTGTTACAAAATATATTGACTAATTTAATTAGTTAAATAAACAAACACACTTTGTTTTGTGAATCGTAAATGACATAAAGGACAGCTTATCCCCGGGCGTTATTGGGGATTTTTATTCATTACGACGAGAATAGAAATTCACTCACCAAAAATATTTGTATCTGGTGCATCATGTCAAAATCATCAACATGCGTAAATAGGAAAGCTTTGAAATTTGACAACAAAGTGAAAGCGATAAATCATTGTGATGTTGGGAAAAGTTGTCGGGCTGTGGGCGAGGAGATGGGTGTTGGTCATACCCAGATAATGAACATTCTTTAAAGAAAATGCGAGATTCTTTACGATTTTGAAAACAACGTTCCCAGTTCAACCTCGTGTTACTGGAAATTTACGATTTTGAAAAACAATGCTTCCAGTTTAGTATACTTTTGTTTATTAAATATCTTTATTTATTTATTTGTATGTTTTATTCAAATCATATCATATTGAGATAATTTCATCAACAATAAATGTAAACCAGAGTAAAATTACGACAGGAACACATAACCAGTAAAACATTATTAAAAACATAAGATGTAATGAAAAATGTTTATTTACAACTAACGTGCAATATTTTGTCAAAAAATCAAAACCCTTCACATAAAGGTCACCTGTATATAACGGTCATTTTGTCAATCTCCCCCAGGTGACCACTATAGACAGGTTTGACTGTAAGTATAAAAACAAGGTAACTCAATTATAAGAATATATCCTGATAATAAAAATCATCCTTAATATATTCTGTTTTTATACTATATTTACTAGCTGTATGACCACAATACAAGTCTTCTGAATGAGGATATACAATTATATGGTAAATAATACCAAATTAGTATATATAAAGATGTCTCCTATATTTGTTGTATAATAAATGGAGAATAATACACAGTAGCACATATCATTGTCAAAACTCAAAATTGCAGATTTAAATGTCTATTATTGATGAAATGAAGTTAAGTTATGGCATAGGCAAACAGTTTGGTATGATCAATTGAAGTGTGTAGCATCACCATATTTACTGGTAAATACCTTTAGACATTTCAACATCCACTTTCTGTATCACAATATTTACCTTTAGACATTTCAACATCCACTTTTTGTAAGAAGTCTGGATCAGGTATAGACTTCTGTTTCTTCTGTTTAACTAGAACTAAAGCCTCTTCTATTTCTGTAAAGTCTATAGCACTTTCCTGTAATAAAATAACAACACATGTATGTCTAAACAACAATCTCTAATAGCAGTTTGTTCTGTTGGTTAAATTGTCAACCACTACTGCCAACTTTCAATTGATTATAAATTTATTATAAATCGACATAAACATATTCGATGGTTTTAAAATTTACATGCTGCCATCAACAAATCAGTGTTAGCTTTACAATAATTCTAAAAATAATTCACATCAAATATTATTTTTTGTTTTCCGAAGTTTACATTTCCCTAAATTAACATATAAAGAAAATCCTTTACCCTGGATATATTATTTGAATCCATTTCCCCAGAATTCTAAACATAGCTTAAGCGTTTATAAAGGATTTAAAAGAAACTAAAAAAAAAATGTCTCTTTACAAATTATCATTTTTAGATTCTGCAACAATAAAAAATGTTGATTGTTACAGAATATTGTCATAACAACATTGGTGAAGAATCTCATTTCTTGTTAGAGAATATTGTCATAATAACCTTGGTGAAGAATCTCATTTTTTCCTTCAAATCATCATATTCTTCTTTAAGTTGATAATGTTCTACTTGCATGGATCTATAATCTTGTTGTAACTTTTCAAATTGATCTGAAAAAAGAATCAAAACTATATCTAAAGAGCAAGACAAAATTAAAGACATCCTGTGACAGACAGGATTTCAATGATAATTTTGTAAACCTATTAATCTTTGGTTGTTAATGGATTGAGTAACAGGTGTTTAACCTCACATTTCAACTACCGGTATATTGTTACTAGTTGTTTGCAAATCTTAACACTTGAGGTGGATATTGGAGCATAAACCCATGTCAGTGGTTAGTGTTAGTTTTGTATTCAACAAAAATACAGCTATGTCATGGTGACCAGATTTAAACGTTGAAGAAGCCAGAGTTCAAAGAAAAAAAACACTGAGCATCTACATTTGTACTTAAAAAACAAATTGAGCACACCTTGTGACGAGATGATATAAACCGATACCTCACTGGTGAAAACGTAGTAGTTATTGGATCCAATACATTTGTATTACACCTGAGACCTATCATCTGATGAATTATTTCCTTAAAATGACTGAAGCATTTGCATGGCTTTTTAGATATATATATATATATTTTGTTATTATTTTATTGTTAGGATACAATTCATTCCCAATGTTTGCCACCATACAAGAACTTTCTAATAACATGTAAAACATCCCTACTATATTTCTCCGATGCATTCAATGTAATCCTAAACGGTTTCCTTCCATACTTAATAAGGAATTAATACCTGGTACATAAAAGCATATTACACAATCAATATTAATAGCAAAAAATCACACCTTTCTCCATGTTTCAAGCAAAACTTCAAATTTCTTTCTGTCATAAAAATTTTCATTATTGTTCACCTATAATGTATTTGGCTTCTTACCGGATTCTCTTGCTAATTTGTCTAAGATGCCACCTTTTTCTCCTAGATCAGCCTTCAGTGTGGCCTCTAACTGAGCTATTTGAACCTTTAATGCATTTTCTCTCTGCCTCCATTCTCTCTCCCTTTCCAAATCAAATGCACTATAAAATCAAATACAAGCTGTTATATTCCTAAACCAATTATGTCAAACTATATGCAAGTTGCTTAGCGTCTAAGTAAGACACTTTTTATTGAATTAAAAAAAAAATTGTAAACAATGACAATTTTTGTATAAACAACCACAACCCATAAACAATTATATATCAATAAAATTATTAATGTCTTAAAATCTGACCATGTCAACAAACAGTCAGATGACATATCATCAATATGATGTTACCATGTCAACAAACAGTCAGATGACATATCATCAATATGACGTTTGACAATTATGACTTGTGTTAAAAAAAAACCAGTCAGATTTCATATTAAGATAATTTTGAAACATACAGTTTAAAAAGACATACCGTAATACTTTCTGACAAACTTATTAGTAATGGAAATACAATCAACAGTTTAAAGGAGAAGCGTGGGTATAAATAGCTGTGGGCGGAGCAAACATTCAGTTTCTTCATTATTTTGGCCACGGTCATCTTGAGGAGGAAAAATCAATGATACAGTTTCATAGTTACTTTTGGTGCAAAATATTTGACAGGCATGGTCACTAGTGTTTCTCCCTACCAAACTTTTAGTCTTATTATAAATAATATTCTTCATCAGCCTAAAACCTACAAAAATCACTTCAAATTTCTGAGGTATGTGACCTTGGTCACGTTGGTCATGTGACATACAGTTTCATAAATATGCTGTTCATATCAACAGGGATTTTTACTGATAAGCTCCGCCCACAAATTTTGGTGGTAGGCACTACCACAAATTCCTCTTTAACCATGTAAGCTTATTATTTTCTGCAATAAATATATACTGACCTATTAACAAATTTTTCATTGGCTTCCTTCAATATCTGATTCTCTTTCTCAAGACATGATACCTGTTCTTGTTGCTGAATAAAAAAAAACATAAACATTCTCATTGTACATTTGATAAAATATCATAATCTTATATAGTATTCATACTATAAGATTACTGTGAAAAATGCTTGTAGTCATCGGCTGTCGGAAATCCTCATCAAATAAATATAGAATTAAATCAAAATTACTGACAATATCATGATATTACATGTATGTATGACCATCAATATGTTAGATGTTTCACTCAACAACTTTATATACTTGCTTAGCTAATCAGCATTTGGTAGAGTAGAATGTTCACTGAACACAGAGTCACCATGTTTCTTTAACTAACAAATATTTTTCAAACCTGCATTCATTGAGGGTGAGTTTGGTGAAATTCTGAATGCATCCACGGTTAATACAAACCTCTATAAGTTTTCGGTTATTAGCTGTACCAAACTTTAATTCATTCTGTAATGTTAGTACTCTGTTCTGTTCTTCCTTTAACTGCATATTTAATCTTTCCATCTCCATCAACATACTGTCATGTCCATGTTTAACTGTAGTTATGTTCTATAAAAAAGTCATTATGTTGTATATCAAATTGAAACTTTATACAAAAAATAGTCTTAATTTAGGGCTAAATGAAATAACTAGTTAGCTTGCCGTTTACAGTACTCCCAAATTTATCATTAAGTAGGAAGGAGAAAAATTAATTCCATTTTTCCATCACCCACTGAAAAATTGCTTTTATTTAAAAAAAAAATGGCAAACATTGATGTTCTTTTTTTACCAAAGCATCAATAAAATGTGTTAGGGGTAGGGGACATAACTCTGGCACCATAAAAGGAATAACAACCAAATTTTAAGTTGACATTTGTTTTATGATCAAAAACATTGTTCAATAATAAAATGATGTGCTAAATCAGAATTTAAGTTAACAAACAGAAATCTCAGATATTGGTACTTTCTGACAAATAAAGGGACATAATTTAGAAATTGATTTTAAAATATGAGTACAAATACAATTCAAAGTAACTTTTAAAGTATATTTCTACCACTTACAGATTCTAACAGAGTATATTTCTCCTGAAGTTCCATCAATCTTGTAGATTTTTCTTTGACTTCTCTCTGTACTTTTATCATATCAATATTCTCCTGAACATTAAACCTAACAAAGAAAAAGCAATTTTAATATACACATCTATTGTGCTATAATTTCCTTTCTAGTTGTATATCTGGAGGTGCATATGAAAACAAATGGGAAAGAATTTTTTATTATTAATAATTTATTATCCACGAGTTAAAGTACAGTGCCATGAACTGTTTGCTAAACAAATTATGAAAAACAAATTTGGACGCTCCTGAAATACAATATAAAGTCATATATAAGCCCCAGCTTTGTATAAGCCACAGAATAATATTTGGAGGTAAAAAGCTGGGTCTTATACAGTGGTAGATACTGTAATGATTTCTGTCATTTATTTATAAAATTTATTCTACTTTCACTTTGGTAGTCAGTTTTACAATACAAACCTATGTTCAGCTTATTCTACTTTCACTTTGGTAGTCAGTTTTACAATACAAACCTATGTTCAGCTTATTCTACTTTCACTTTGGTAGTCAGTTTTACAATACAAACCTATGTTCAGCTGTCATCTGTTGTTTTATCTTAACTAAATCTTCTTCATAACCAGCATCTCTCAACTTCATCTAAAACAAATAAAAACAATTCCTTTTATGAGTCAGTTAAAATCAGCTTATATTATTATGCTCAACTAAAATGCTTATTTGTTTCTCAGCCCTGGTCAATATTTTTAAAATGCTTCGCTCACTTTGCCTTTTATGAGTACAATCTAGTGGTATAAAAGTTTGCTTAGTGACTTATTATTAAAACAGCTCATTATTATTCAATAAATAAAGACAGACAATAGACAATACATTATCATTTTATATCTCAGTTATTGGACATTATATAAAACCCATTTGACAGAGCAAACGGTTAATGGACATTATATAAAACCCATTTGACAGAGCAAACAGTTAATCACTTAATGGACATTATATAAAACCCATTTGACAAGGCAAACAGTTAATGGACATTATATAAAACCCATTTGACAGAGCAAACAGTTAATGGACATTATATAAAACCCATTTGACAGAGCAAACAGTTAATGGACATTATATAAAACCCATTTGACAAGGCAAACAGTTAATGGACATTATATAAAACCCATTCTAACATGACGTCCTTCATTGGCTATATAAATAATACACTGATAAAACTCACGATATATTTTAATTCGCTCATGCGTATTGATGAACAAATTACAAACATAATTCCCTAGTGAATTTATGTATTCATACAGAACTGTGGTGCATAACAAACATAAAAATGCCTGTATTGTTTTACCTATATTTTTCTGGAATAAATACTTAAGAGAACCATCAATGGACTTTGACTTTTGAAATTTAACATCTTCCGGAAGTCGTTTACAAGGAACGCTGATGACATTGAAAGACATGGTTACTGATTTATTTTAAGATTTTGTATGCATTTTACTTGCTTAAGTTGCTAAATTCAAAATGCCATTAAATTGGAAAATATCAGTAACTTCATAGCATCACAGTCTATTTATACATAAAAGAAAAACAACTAAACTTTAAAACATGAAGGTTAGTGAATTTTGTTATGAAATGTATTTCCATTACCGACTTCCACTTCAAAAAATAAGTTAGATTTTTCCTACTAGAATCGAAATAATTCATGGAAGCCAGAGTTTGTATCACGTTTTAACATGGGTAACATTATTTTCGTTGCATTTTATCCCTCGCTAACGCTCGTGATAAAATTTGTACGAAAATAATGTTACCCATGTTAAAACTGTATACAAACTCTGGCTTCCATGAATTATTTCTTAATTTGACAAGGCAAACAGTTAATGGACATTATATAAAACCCATTTGACAAGGCAAACAGTTAATGGACATTATATAAAACCCATTTGACAGTAAAATTCCACAAAATTTTAATTTATAATTGACATAAATGTTAAACACTAGTAATAATTACATTTTTTTTTCAAAGTTTAAATCAGCGAAAAATGTAATATCAATATTCAAATCAGTCTTACAGTCACCTAAATTGTCTTTCCAACTAATTCTAAGCCATTTTTTCTTTGATATCGAGTATATCTATATTCTTTATTTATGTAATTAAAATGTATAGATAAAAGACATTATGAAAAGGAAACTGAACACAGATTATAATTCACTTAAGTGCAAATACGCATTTGTGAATTACTGTATTGTTTGACTACGAATGATTTATTATTTACATATTTGGAATGACAAGAGTAGTTATACTATAATTAGAAAAACAAAAAACCTAAATATTGACCTGTTGTCTTAGATTTTCCATTTCTTGGTCGTACATTTCTACTTGTTCTTGTAATTGAGCTATAACGTCATCTCTGAAAAGAAAAAAAATATAGAAACCTTTGATGATGAATAATAACTTAGTTCTTACCCTAAATTGAATGAACAAATTATATAAAATTGTAAATAAATAGGAATAAAAAAGTTAGTCATTTAATGAGAATATTTTTGTTACATCACTTTCTTGACATGACTGAGATATTACTAGAATAAAGACTCAGAATAACATTGGATTGAATCAGTGAAGAGAATTGTATGCCAACAAGGATGTTCTTGGTCTTTTTTCCAATTTATAAAGGAAATATCTCCATTGCAAGTAAAAGTTTCAAACTTGAATATCTAGATACTGTTTATAAAGCTGAAGGAGAATGGAGAGGCTTGAGAACTAACTAAGGTATTTTGGTACCTTTACATTTAAATCTTCAACAATCCATGTAAAAAAAAATGATTTTCAAATATGATTTAGAGATATTGTTGATCTATTAACATTGAGTATCAATTGGATCAGCATCAATTGAGTAATATATGGCAGAGGATAACATAAACATGTATATTTTCTTACTATAACTGGTTAGTCCTCACATTTTTCCATTAATAAAAATCTAACAAAAAATTCAAAATCTACAATTATTACAAATAAAATAATTTTTATTAGAATTACCAGGTATAATATAAACGTAGATTTATAATCTAGTGAGCAAGACACATTTCAGGTACAAAGTCGTAAGATTGGAGAGTCTTTGGGAGCAAGAAAACCAGAAATCAGCTAAGGCCTGTTCCATTTAAGTCTACCTGGGAGGGGGAACACCATTTTTTTAATTTTTTTGTTGGTTGTGGGAGTGAAACCATATTTTTTTTATGTTGGGTGCTTTTTTTTCTATTGGTGGGGGNGGGGGGGGGGGGGGGGGTCTGAAATAAGTGGTGTTCCCCCCTTCCAGGTATATTTAAATGGAACAGCCCTAAGGTTATCTATGTCTAAGTTATTTCAAAAGAACTTGTAACTTACTTCTGATGAAGTTCTGATCTAACATTATCCATCATATTCTGCCCATATTTCTGAAAGGTTGGACTGTGTACAGTTCTCCTGAAAATATATAACTTATAATTGTGGTGAGGACAGATTATACTGTAAAGATACTGATTTTGTTCTTTTACTTCTTGCTCTAGACAAGAACACTGAACTGAAATAGTACAATATCACCTGACTGAGTTAACAGTTCACAGCCGTAATATACATTGTATAACTAACCAGGATATATTAATCTGATTCACAGCTTGGCCAGTCCTTGTTCTATCACATTAATGATGTTTATATAGTGAATGACCAGTAAGTAAAGACATTCCTTTTTAGTTTACAGAATCAGATTGAAATTCCAGACAACCATTACACTATGAAGTAGTTGTTGTATAACACATTGTACATTTACTATTATCATTACCTTACATAATATTCTAACATCACCTCACTCTTTCCCATTGTTAAAAAAAAACAGAATTATTTCTTCATATTATCTCATTAGCACATGTGCCGATGAATGTGACTGACGTTTCCATTGGCAGCATAAATTGTGACCCGAATAATGCCGATAGAGGGCGCAGTATTATTCGAGTTACATAAATTGTGTGCGACATTTTCCGCAAGCGTATGAATAAATTACCGTCTTCCAATCAAAGTATACTACCGTATTTGTACTCTTAGACATATCAGAATCTAAATAAATCATGGAAGCCAGAATGTGTCTTGAGTTTTAACATGGATTGGCAGATATTAGTAAATTTTATCCCTCGCTTCTGGCTCGGGATAAAATACTAATATCCGCCAATCCATGTTAAAACTCCCAACACATTCTGGCTTCTATGATTTATTTCTTAATTTTACTATATAAAAGTAATAAGACAATTTGGATGTTTTACGGCAAATTTGCTGAAGAGGGAGACAACCCAATCATATATAATGTAGAAGGTAACAATAGGTTGTCGCCCAGTCTACAACCCCTGACAATCGGAAGTGAGTTGAAAATCTTTTTTTTTTCAGTCCGGTTCCGTAGTTGTATTTTCTATAGTGTAAATTATTTAGTTGTCTACTGCAAAACAAAACATTCAAGTCATAAGCAGCTTAGAGTAGTTTCGGTATAATAAAACATTTATTGCTTGCATATGAGGTGAACATCAAGTAATCATTCCTGGGATTGACAACTTCTGATGTTCACCTCATACGAAGGTAATAATTGTATATGGTACAGACTTATTATAGTACACATTTTCAACAAGATGAACTGTGAGCTAATGCTCACTTATGATACCCCTGCTGTTCGGCAAACAGGAAGTAGGAATCTGACGAGTCAAAAAACTGTTCCCACGATATGGGGTACCTATATGAAGCTTGTGACCAAATATCAGATTTCTGCCATCAATAGTTGCTGAGAAAAATGTGACGAAAAATGTGCATATATGTTCAATGTGTATAAAAACCAACTAAGTCGGCAAACAGGAAGTAGGAATCTGACGGGTCCAAAAACACTTCCCACAATATTGCATACCTATACGAAGCTTGTGACCAAATATCAGATTTCTGCCATCAATAGTTGTTGAGAAAAATGTGACGAAAAATGCATATATGTTCAATGTGCATAAAAACCAACTAAGTCGGCAAACAGGAAGTAGGAATCTGACGGGTCCAAAAACGCTTCCCACAATATGGCATACCTATATGAAGCTTGTGACCAAACATCAGATTTCTGCCATCAATAGCTGCTGAGAAAAATGCGACGAAAAATATCTTGGGACGGACAGATGAAAGGACGGACAGAGGTAAAACATAATATTCTAACATCACCTCACTCTTTCCCATTGTTAAAAAAAAACAGAATTATTTCTTCATATTATCTCATTAGCACATGTGCCGATGAATGTGACTGACGTTTCCGGGGAGCGGGGGTATAATAATGATAGTAATTAGTTATACAAACCTTTGTTGTGATGTTTCATATGGTGGACCAACCACTCTTAAATTTCTAGCAACTCTGGTATCTTGTGGTGGAGGCTGAGTTTTTGCAATACCCTTAAAAATGAAAAGAAACCACATATGAAAATTATTATTTTTTCCACTGGTTAGGGTAAGTGTTATGGCATTTAACACAACTTTCAACAATATTTCAGTCATATTATAGCACTAAGATTTATTGGTGGAGAAAACTGGAGTATCCAGAGAAAACCACAGACCTGTCACTGGAATATAAATTAAAACTACATAGGGATAGCATTCAACTCTATAATCATTCTATTATATTCTTTGCATTAATCTGACATTTTAAGAAAATGATAAAAAATGAGATGAAGAGCTATAATATAGCAACAAGTAAAACTGTAAAAGAGAGTCAATTAACTCTATATTCTGTTGAGTGATTGATATTTGACATGGAGTACAAGTGAGTCAAACAGATCTAGCTCTCTATTGTTGTGAGAGGCAGATTTGACGAGTACAGCTGAGTCTGTCAGCTCTATATTTTGCTGTGGGTCAACATTTGACAATGAGTTAAAGTAAGTCAATCAACTCTATATTCTGTTGGGTGAGAGATACTTGACAAAGAGTACAAATGTGTCTGTCAGCTCAAGTATACTTACAGGTGTGAGTGATTGTTGTTTAATGCCCAATGAGCAATTTTTCAGCCATATCATGGCAAGAACAAGTTACAATCGATGAGATGATAATGATGTCTCCTTTGTACAAGACCAACATGCTTAGTAGTATTTTTTATAAAGCTAGATCACTGAAACAACTGTCCACAAGTAGACATGTCGCGCCATGCAGATATAATATCCTGATTCCGAGCCACCCAATAGTTCCTCTTTCTCCTTAAGTTAATGCTACATCCTTAGTGGAGAAGAAACAAATACCAACTTTAATAGTCTTTAGTGTCACTAGACCAGGACTCGAACCCACAATCTATAAGTAACACTTGAGGCGGGTGCACTAATCATTATACCACAAATGCAATTTGGTATACTTACAGTATTTATTCTAGAGCCAACATGTGTATAATGTGTAGGTCTTTTATTTGTTGCTGACAACTGTTGCTTAGACAACATTAACTGAAAATATAACAATATTCATATAAAACTGTGAGAATTACAACTGTTGCTTAGACAACATTAACTGAAAATATAATAATATTCATATAAAACTGTGAGAATTACAAAATTTCTACTGTTTAAAAACAATTAATTTATATTAATAAGAACATTTATATAATTCTTGTAACAATTTACATGGAAATAAAATTAAGTTTCATACTGTTTTCATACTTGTTAGTGGTAACAAAAAATAATACATGTAGTATTCAGACAGATCTTCTGCAAAGACATCCAAATGTTTCTGTCCCTTCATACTTATTATCTTTTATTTACAGTTAGCTCAATGCGAATGGATTCTCCCACTCCAAAATCTGTGGAATTTCTTGGTGTAAAACTGAAATACACCGATATCCACCGAAAAATCTTGGTGTATCTTCGGAGCATTTGGTCATAAATCAGCAGGGTTTCTCACCTGAATAAGTGGGCCGCGGTAAAATTTATGGTTTTAATCCCATTGATCTATGCCGCTTTCTCCACGGGATACAGACAAGGTGTTATTAAAAATCAATAACTCAGGTAAGTATAATTGCCGTTTGTGTGACTATTTATAATATTTGTCATCAGTAAAAAATATTTGTCATCTTCGGCAAACTATAATATTTCCCTGGTTCCGCGTGTTTTCCCTTTTGCTAAAAACAGTAAAATTCTCGGAATCAATATCTCACATAGGGGTATGGACATTTGTCAATTGCCAGTACCCCATCAGGCATGGGCTTAATCAGAACGATATTTTTGAATCCAGTGCTAATAAAAATTTGTGATGAAATTATTTCTTTGAAAATTGCACTACCGACTTGTCTTTTTCAGCAGGCTAAAATATTTTGTGTTGACTTAAATTTTTTATTTAAAATGCCGACTGTTCCGCGGGATTTCCCTTGTGATAAAAATAGTAACATTCTCGGAATCACTATCTCGTATAGGGGTATGGACATTGACCATTTGTGAGTACCGAGTTGAGTTTTGGAGCTTCTGCAGATGATACCAACACCTTAAATTATCAAAAAATGCCATTACAATGTGAAAGGCGCTAGAAAATCAATGCATCAATCGTGTATGTTCAGGTTTTGACTGATTTGAAAATCAAAGCAAATTCTTTTGTGTATTACGCAAAAAATCGCACGAGTGCAAAAGGTAAAATTTCGCCATTTTAAAGTTGTAAGAGTGCTACTGGTTTGGATAAATAACGCAATAGATGGTCATGTAACATGTGTCGATCGATGTCCAACAAATCTAAAATTTTCAAACATTAAGAAGTAAATCGAAAATGTTGTCAATTTTAGGTTTTTTGGAAAAAACCATCGAAATACTTTGGGACAACGATCTATTGTAAATATTTAAAGTTCCACGCGACATCCTAATCAGATTAACTACCGGAGGCATTTAAACATTTTTATTACTCTAGACGACCATAAACCATTTGGGAGGGTCATAAACCATGCGGTGTTGGGTGGACCAGCTTGGGAGGATTTTGGGAGCAAAATCTGAAATTAACGGCGGCACACCGATATTCACCGAAATCGATAGAGAATTCATTCGCGTTGAGCTAACTGTAGACAAGTAAATCTGTAAACAAATGCAATACAATTATCAATGTCACGTAATATATTTCAGACAGATTTAGCTACTATATAATAATCATACACAAATAGTAAGATTGTAAAGCTTTACCTTCTCCTTTAACTGATGATTCTGTTTTTCTAATGCCATTATTTTATCTTTCATTTCTTCCATTTTTTCTGCCACTTCTATATTCATCCCTGCTGTTTTCCCTACAATATGACATCAAATAAAATATATATAAATTGATAGTTCTTCTCCTCTATGTGTATATCTTGGTAATGGAATGATATATATATATATATGGCATTTCATTTTCTCCTTATATTAATTTTTCAAGGGGTAAAAATTTATTTATTTTCTGACATTTTCTGTAATTTTCATCGATTGATTGTTGGTTATTTAACATCTGGCAGCAAATAATTCATGCTCAGTTAAGATGCTGTAATAAAACTGAAGAAGAACTTGACAAGATAAGCAAGAAAACTGTCCAAAAGTCACAAACATATAAAGAACACAAAAATATGATAGAAATTTTCCACGTCAATTAATTCTTAACAGTTTTTTTTCAGGATGTACTGGCCTCATTTTATATACATTTGGGGAGGAAATACTTATTGTACTGGGCTTATTAACCTACACAAATATGGAATACATCAAGTTAATCTTTACCTCCGACATGTTCTCTGTCTGTGTCTTTTTTCCTGTCATTTACAAGACGCAACAGCTTGGTGGCCATTCTGAAAAGAAGGAAAATCATAATGTACATTGTAAAGTATTCTAAATACATAAAAAATCATACATAATCAGTTCAAATTAAACAAGATGAACTGTGAGTTAATGCTCACTTATGATACCCCCGCTCTTTGGCAAACAGGAAGTAGGAATCTGACAGGTCAAAAAATCCTTCCCACAATATGGGGTACCTATATGAAGCTTGTGACCAAATATCAGATTTCTACCATCAATAGTTGCTGAGAAAAATGCGACGAAAAATGGGCATATATGTTCCATGTGTATAAAAATCCACAAAGTCGGCAAACAGGAAGTATGAATCTGATGGGTCCAAAAACGCTTCCCACGATATGGCATACCTATATGAAGCTTGTGACCAAATATCAGATTTCTGCCATCAATAGTGGCTGAGAAAAATGTGACGAAAAATGTGCATATATGTTCAATGTGTATAAAAACAACTAAGTCGGCAAACAGGAAGTAGGAATCTGATGGGTCCAAAAACGCTTCCCACAATATGGCATACCTATATGAAGCTTGTGACCAAATATCAGATTCTTGTCATCAATAGTTGCTTAGAAAAATGTGACGAAAAATGTGCATATATGTTAAATGTGTATAAAAATCAACAAAATCGGCAAACAGGAAGTAAGAATCTGATGGGTCCAAAAATGTTTCCCACGATATGGGGTACCTATATGAAGCTTGTGACCAAATATCAGATTTCTGCCATCAATAGTTGCTGAGAAAAATGTGCATATATGTTCAATGTGTATAAAAACCAACTAAGTCTGCAAACAGGAAGTAGGAATCTGACAGGTCCAAAAATGCTACCCACAATATGGCATACCTGTATGAAGCTTGTGACCAAATATCAGATTTCTGCCATCAATAGTTACTGAGAAAAATGCGACGAAAAATATCTTCGATGGACGGAAGGACGGACAGAGGTAAAACAGTATACCCCCCTCCCCCTTCGGGGAGCGGGGGTATAATAAAAGTATCACTTTTAAACTGGAAAGTTGATAAAATATCCGATGAAATTAACCCCAAAATTGTCAGCAACGTTTGTGTTGAAATTAACATTCACTTACAATACATCATAAAGAGACTTGGTCAGTAATAAAAGATTTCTGCTGTCAAGGGAACATTTATTTATTGAAATTGTTACTATACAGATAACTTCTTACAATGCTGACAAATGTTATAAAAATAAAAGGCTGTTGGCCACTGGTCCCCCGACGCCAAGGTTATATCGTAAGATTAAATTTTGAAACTACTGTAAACTAGAGGGTCAGGTGAGCCTGTATCACTCATAATTCTGAAAGGGGACCATCCAAGGACCATTTTGAAGTAAAAAAAGGGGAGTAACTCTGGTTAGATTTGTCGAAAAATCATCATTATCGAACTTGACCTAGATATTCATGAGATACAATTACATACCAAACCTAGTTTCAATCTGACTTTTTGTTCACAAGTTATAATTTGGAAACCAAAATATTAGCAATTTTGAAGTAAAAAAAGGGGAGTAACTCTGATAAGATTTGTCGAAAAATGATCGCTATCGCACTTGACCTAGATATTCATGAGATACACTTACATACCAAACCTAGCTTCAATCTGACTTTTCATTCACAAGTTATCATCTGGAAACCAAAAAGCACACGGATGGACATACGGACGGACGATACCCATTTCTATAGTCCCCTTCGACGAAGCGTCGGGGGACAAAAATTATGGGGAGAGGATGAAATACGAACCTTTTAATCTTATCTTCCTGTTTACGTGCATGTTTCTTGAGGATGAGGTTTTCTTCATACATACGAAGATATTTGTCTTCAAGTGTGTCACGGTCCCACTTGGTAATCATTCTTCTCTGTTGTTCAGCCCCTAAAAGGAAAATAAAATAAAATATGCTTTAATTTACCACTACATGTATATTTGTAATAATAATACAACAAATGTATAAACTAAATGATTTCTATAATATACCTGACAAGACAAAGATTTATTTAATTTCCATCTTTTTTGTCCTCCTCCCCCCTAATGCCCTAATGGAGGATCAATCACATTAGTACAAATCTGAATCTCCTTGTGACAAGGATTATCCCTGTCAAGTTTAGCTTCATTTGGATGAGCAGCTTTGCAATAAAAGATTAAAATGTGAAAAGGTTTCGAACACAGATACCAAGTGAAACTAAAACTTCACTTTGGCCATGTCAGCTAACAATAATGAAATGTTGATATCTGTAATTTATTACAATTCTTTAGAGTCTGACTCTCATTTTCAAAGACAATGACAAATTAAGGGATATCTAGAGACTCACATTTGCCTTTAATACTCACCTAATTGTTCATGTATTGTTTGTATTCAAGAAATTTTGTAGCATTTTTTTTTTTAGAAAAAGATTTTTACGCATATTTCAATGTCCTCCAAGTCCAACTTGGATTCCTAGTCTACACGCTAACCCACTTGCCCGAAGACCAGGACAAGTAAAAGTGGACTCGAATGAGTGAAAATTATGAAAGTATTTGTTTGAATAAATAGGAAAATTTTCTAAATTTGGCTTTCGGGCAAGTAGGCAGAAAAAACTTAAGGCAAAGACTGTTCCTAACAACTCCCTCACCCTTTAATAACGCTAAAAAAAATCAAATGTGAATACCTTTAACACATTTTATTTGTATAGTGATTCCAGTGTTATTTTTCATGGATTAAATTAGTCAAAAGAAATTTGACAAACCTGCATCATGTTTACCTCCTCCTGGGTCCCTCACTGGTATCATATCAATATCTCCCATGATGGTGCCTCCTCTATCAATACCTCATTACAATCTAAAAAATTTAATCATAAATTTGTCAATTTCACCCATCAGGTAGTCTCATTATTTAAAATGGAAGGAAAACATTGACATAATTATCAAATGTATTTCTTTTAAAATGGTTTACTTTTCTGAATTCAAAGCAACATTTGCTCAAAATGTAAATAATTCTCTGTTCCTTATTTACTGTACTGTCACTGCAAATTTATCTACTTTCGGTAATGTCAATTTGGCACCATCAACAAACACATGTATTTGACAATGCACTGTTGTCACATGCACTAGAAATTTTGGTGGCAGTCTCCAAACAGTTATTGTAAGTAACACAAAAATTGGTATTTTGATTTCACTTTCGTTCATAAGAATTGATCCTAAAATAGTAGACAGTTCTGCTTGGGGATCAATTCTATAAGACGTCTTTGATTCATCTACAAAAATATTGCTATATTTGTATTGGGAAATCCACTATATGTTTTCGATGAAATCTTTTGATAAATATTTTTATAACAACTTTATAAAAGAACAAATTGCTACAATTTTTTTTATAACATTTTGTAAATTTTAGCATTCTTATTTAATTTGTTCACTTGTCCCATCAAACAAGTAACATACATGATACATCGTTTGGTAACCTGAATCAAACTTTTACCTGTCTAGGGGTACCAACCTACACCAATGTATCAATTAAGTTCGTTAAAAATGATAGAAATATACTGAACATGTCATCTTCATATTTTAATAATTTGCAAAATGACAAGGAATTCTGTTCCTAAACTACCTTTACATAAAAATGCAAACTCACAAATTACTTAAAAACAAACATATTGAAAAACTAGTATATTGTAAATATAAACCTGCTTGCTAGAATTAATAAGTGCAATACTCTCCGGACTATAAGATAAATAATGAAGATTTCTAAACAACATTGCATCTGGAAGGAAAAATTTAAAATGGAAAATTATTCATGAGAAAACCGAATATCCAATAGTACAGCCAAGTTGTCTGAGAGTATCAAACTTCCGCTATCATAGGTGGTGCTGTCTACTTTCACTTTTATGCCACAATAAACTCAATGACGATTTTGTGAGAAAAACGACCGCTGCAATAATAAAAATTGCCATCGGAAGGTGAGGTTTATATTTATTGAAAAGATTGTATTGATAGTCAAGTCATATACAGGTTTTTCGACACATTATCTGGATTTAACAACACATATAGTACCTGAAATGAGCGGCATACATAACTTATAAGGTGTCTGCCCTTATTTGTGCATATGTGGATAGTCGACAAGGCACTGTGCACAGAAATATAGTAGTAAATAGTATGCAAATAAAAATTAAAATGCAGAAAAAAACCATGGAGAAAATCAAATTAAAATTAATTAAGGTTTCATTTCCATCCTCTTCATAGGAACCACTTTTTCATATCAATCTATATATGATTTTTGTTTTAAATCATACATGCGTCCAAAGATAAGTTTTCTTGTAATCCCCCTTTTACATCTTTCGACCTGTCAAAACGTGAAAAACGGATGGTGCGAAGTGTCACCAATGTAAACAAGTGGTTTCTAATGTCAGTATATTCCACTCAGCGTGTTACATGCTTTAGAATGTGTACATATTATATAAATCTTAACCTTCACACAGTATAATCAGGCTTCGATCGTGCACACAGGTACACTGTAAGTGAAATAATTGTAATTTGTGAAGTCTATCCAGTTCTAAACATTCCTATGGCATGCGCACTAAACTCCTAAACAGGAAGTGTTTGATATGACGATAAAGTGTTTATTTTCTTTCTGCGAGTCACCAATGACAGTGTTCGACAGTCCTGGATGTCAATTAAAATGTCTAGATTAGTAGTAAGTAGACATGGAAAGTGAGCAATAGATGGGCTAGTCATATCATCAAAAGATTGCAGACCATAACTTACATCAAGTAACTGACAAATCAACACGAAATGAGAGAATATTAGACCTTCTACTCATGAACAATCCATCAAATCTTAATAAATTATGCACTCTCCCTCCAATTGGGCTAGCAGACCATGACATAGTATATGCTGAAATTGACACATGGTTAAAAAGAGTCAGAGAAACACCAAGAAAAGTAATGAAATACAAGGAAGCAAATTGGGATCAAATTAAAAAAGATCTGGAAAATACTTTAACAACCATAAATGACATATATGAAAAGAGTGATACAAACATACTCTGGAACACATTCAAAAATGACATAATTAACTCGATAGAATCAAACATCCCACATAAACTACTAACCTACAAACAAAGACTTCCCTGGATAAACAACAATTTACGCAAACTTATAAATAAAAAGAACAAATACCACAGGAAGAAAAACCAAAATCCTTCAATATATAAAAAACTAAAACATACAGTACAAAAAGAACAACGCAGAGCTTACTGGAAATATATTGAGAACATCATATTTGACCTACCCATTAAAGACTCCGATCAACATCAGTACTCGGATTATAAACCAAAA
>MJUT01010771.1:373322-386704 GCA_002080005.1 Gigantidas platifrons | reverse complement strand
TATAGTACAATGGAACATCTTACCACAGACCATTATCTCAAGTCCATCAATAGACTCTTTCAGAGAACAGCTAACACCCGCTGTTCTCTTAAGCATTTAATATCAAATACAATTGTACATAGTTTTAAATTTTTTGTTATATTCACACTTTTGATTTCACTTTATTTAACTTTCAAAAATTTATGTAAATATGTTTTACCCATGCATGCAACAGTACGTAATCTTCAACGTCTTGAAGGAGTACTGTATACCTAAAGAAGAAGAAGAAGAAGAAGAAGATTCCAACAACTTTATAAAAGAGCAAATTGCTACAGAAAATTTGATTTGGTAAATTTTAACATTTTTATTTATTTTGTTCACTTCAGTGTCCCATCGAACAAGTAACATACAAAACGTTCGTGTAACTCTTATTACAAACCCGTTGATAAGTCATGAATGAGGAAATGACCGGAAAGTGTTTACGACAAGTGGAACATATCTGTGGTCATTTCAGTGTGGCACAGATATTCCATAACGGTCAACCAAGTCATGGTGGCGCCGACCATATACACTTTCGAAGTGTTGACTTCAACTTAACTAAAGGAACGACCACTTAACTTGATGGGGGGGGGGGGGTATGGTTTTTTTTCCTAAGAAAATTAAATAAATATTCTAACTCTCGTGTTGTCCGAAAAAATAAAATTCTGAACGAAAAAAAAACCAAAAACCGGACACTATGACCAATTAGCGGACACAATGAACAAAATACCAAATTACTCTAACCTGTCCAAAGGCATTTTTCTTTCAACCAAATTACACCGGACAATTAAAATAGCTGTGACGGTGGTCACAAAGGACATTTTTTATTTTGGCGTTTCTTCTAGAATATTAATTTTTTCGAGCTATTTTAAAAGGTAAAACAATAGAATAGTATTTCCAATACAAGTTATTTGGAACCTCATTCCCGTATCTTTCGGGATTTAGCGATATCATGAATGGAAACTCAGTCTAAATTTAGAAAATAGGAAACACTACTCACCTTCCGAGGTCAAACTTCCCACTTTTTGACGTTGGCGGGCTAACGTCATTCAGAATAAAAGAAAGAATACACAATGCAAATTCTTTATTTAAGATGCAAAAAAAACGCGTTTTTGCAATAAAAATACCGGTTTTATAGATTTTATCGCGTTTTTATTCAACCCGAAATTGTCCGGAATTCGGTCCTGTCCGGCATTTGGTCACTTTACCCTAAAGTGAAATTATGAAATCAAAATCACTAATTAAGTGAGGTCCACCATATCAATATGAATTAACTCTTTTTCAGTATATATATTTATAATTGAATAAAGGGAAATTTCGTTCAGTAGCTTCCTTGTTAGCAGTAATCCTCTATCAAGGAAATCTTAATAGGAACCACAAGCTCTGGAATATCGTATCATAAATAAAGTGTCATTATTATAGATCAGAATTCATTTCTTCATTTCGATGCATTTCCGTTTGCTATTTTCTTTGTTTATTTTTCATTTTATGTTTCCCCCTTAATTATGCCTTCCGATGGCCTAAGCCCTTGTGTATTATCTTATGCTTAAATGATCGCCAAGGCCATCGGTTCCTTTTTTATTCTAATATGACGCCGTGTTATCGCCAGTTTATATAATACTCAACAACAACACAGGCCATCGGTTCCTTTTTATTATATAGAACTATTATTCTAATATGACGCCGTGTTATCGTCAGTTTATATAATACTCAACAACAACACTTCAGTTAGCGCAAACGCGGTAATGTTGTCAATTCGGCTATTCCGTGTACCCTCCCGCGAAATGGTGTACGTTATACTGACCTACATTTACCGTAGAAAATTAAAATTCCGCGAAATGTTGTTGACAATTTTGGCACGTAAACAACATCACGTCATATGAAGACTTCTAGTTTAAAACATAGAGATCCTGACGTTTTTGGCTTCGTGTACGCCTCCTTGTCGAAGTGGGATTTGTAGTATTTTCCCTTTCTTTTGAATTGATGTTCATCAATGACAACATTTAGTAATCTCAAATGACAGAAATCGTATCTAGAAATGACAGAAATATCTTTGTGTTCGGGAGGGTAACGGAACAGCCAAATACATTGCTGTGTGTATAGGCGGCGTTTTGCAAGTAATATTATCGTATTTGTCCTATTAGAATCGAAATAATCCATGGCAGCCATTGTGTTATATTCATTTACCCATGGGCTGGGCCTTTATAATCGTTAATTTAACCCCTCGCTGTCGCTCGGGATTAAATTCGATTATAAAGGCCCAGCCCATTGTTAAATGAATATAACATAATGGCTGCCATGGATTATTTCTTAATTATACATATGACAACTGTGTCAAGAACGTTAAATATATCATGTATAAAGTTCAAGATTACGACTCAGCGTTCTTTATAGATAACGCTACTCATTCAGTTATATACGAGGGTGGCATTTTACTCATTCACACGTGGAAAACACCTGCATGACCGCATCATTTCACTACTAGTAGAGATTTGGGCGCACTATTTTAACGCGTCACTTTTTTGTTTTTTATTTTATGAACTTCACTGATCGTTTAAATTGGTTCTGTCACTGTTGATATTATAATTTGTAACACAGAAAAGGTAGGTAAGGATTACTTAAGGTTATGGTGTTTAACGCCACTTTCAACAATTTTATATATATATCGTGGCGGTCAGTTTTATTGGTGGAGGAAATAGGAATCCCCGGAGAAAACTCTCCGACCTTCCGCAAGTCAGTGAAAAACTTTATTACTTAATGTTGTATCGACTACACCTGCCCATGAGCGGGATTCGAACTCACAACTTTAGTGGCTATATGCACTGATTGCATAGATAGGTGTAAATCTAACTACCCTACCTTCATGACGACGACTGCCCGAAAAGGTTTAACACCCTTCGTATCAACAAATACGTTATATCTATGAATATTTTCTAAATACTACTACTAGTAGAAAAGCCTCCAATTGCTTAGGAAGCAGCCAGCGGAGGATATTATTTTTAAATATACATACAGTATTAATATTCATAAGCTTATGAAATGCCTTAAGAACAACATTTCGAGGGTCTTGTGTATGGTTTGTACATGAAAATTACAATTTAATTATTTGAATATATAAAAAGGTAATTGACCTGTTATGCAAATAAAGCAAGAGAAAGTGGCATAATGATGTACCAGAACTATTACAACAATGTAACTATTAGCCAGAGTAGGTCACGTGGAAAGGCACCATTTGATGAGAGACGTGGAAGATGAAATCCATATGTATTGAAACTGCTACTAACAAACAATGTTTGTTTAATGAATGCCACCATTAATTGTTGCACATGTGATGTTTATATGAGTGTTATACACACGTTAGTAGTTTGTTGGAGTATTAGAATTATTTACCATCTTTATTGTAAAGGACGAAAAACGTGATTGGTAACGATGTTCATGGATGGTCACCATTTTCTGTTGCTTTAATAGGATTTTACACAACTGTGGTGGAAATTTCGACTAGGCAATTCCTCCAACAATCACCACAGTAAACATTAGTGTATATGACTCGAAGAGGTAGAAATATACAAATGTAGTAAAATTTTGATATGATAATAGGTGTTACCTAACTTGGGACGACGTCCAATAATTTTTTTAAACAATAAATCAGGGACCAAACTCCGGACAGTTTTCGTATCCGCTACCGAACATGGTTCATAACCGGAAGTAGTTTCTGCAAAAAAAACCTGTATTGGTTTTTAGTGCGTCATTTCCGGTGCATGGAAATTTAGCATTAGTGATATGGAAAAAAAATTATATTTCTACCATAGTTGGGACTTCGTCCCATAATATGTTGTTGAGAAATGTTTGAAGATACCATATCCTTCAGCAACGTCTTCTAACTTTTCCTTTACAGCTAGCTGATCTAAAATCCAATTAACAAACAAATGTTTAGGAGCAGTGCTTTTATTGCTAATGATAATCCGAGGAAAGAACCAAATGTTAAATGACTGTGCAGTTGTTGCTGATCTACACACCAGGTAGAAATGCAACGTTTATGTATACGTTCATTACTGAATTTAATACCAGTTGTTGAAAGCAATTCCGAGATAAATGTAGAGATTGGGAAAAGATATTCATCGTTTTTTTTTTTACATTTAGAGGTCGACATGAAGTTTGAAACTCCGATTTACTGGATAACAATGCCGCTATGATGCTACTTAATATTTTGGTGTGTGTGTGTGGTGAAGCTTTTATTGAACAATAATTCAAATGATAGAAAGTGGTGGTCGGACGTTCCATCAACGACAACAACAACATGAACAACTCTTATGACTCACTACAGATCAAAGGTGAGCCACTAATAAATATCTAGCTCCTCGTAGATGACTGGTGCATAAACATTGTAGGATTCAGAAGCCTCAACACTACACGGAACTAAAAACGTGAAGACATGACTATCCTGGTTGTTATTGGGATCCAAACGGATGATAACTAGATTTTGTACCAACATAAAAGCACATCACCAGCATATGGAGTTTAGATTTCACAACTCGTACGTTATTCTAGAGCTTGTGCCCAGTACAGCAAAAGCTACTCAAACAATACGTCAGCAACTGTTTAAATAAGAGTATGCACCTTAAACACAGGGATGAAGCTCTCATCTGGACTTATTGAAGATTTGCTCACTTTGATGATGGTAGAATTTCACGACGACTGACAGAAGACCTCCTCACTATGATGATGATCGAATTTCACAACGACTACATTACCAGTTTCTTTGGATTATACTTTATTGATTGTCCCTTCGGTATTCTCTAACATTTATTTACAGAAGACTTTCTCACTGGGATGATTGTCGAATTTCACCACGACATAAAGAAGACTTTCCCACAAAGATGGTGATCGAATTTCACCACGACTTACAGAAGAATTTCTCACTGGGACGGTGGACGAAATTCACAATGTCTTACAGAAGAGTTACTAACTGGGACAATAGACGAATTCCACCATGTCTTACAGAAGACATGCTCGCTGTGATGATGGATGAATTTCACCATGTCTTACAGAAGACTGACTTACTCACTGGGACGATGGTCGAATTTCACCATGTATTACAGAAGACTTACTCACTGGGATGATGGACGAATTTCACCATGTATTACAGAAGACTTACTCACTGGGACGATGGACGAATGTCACCATGTCTTACAGAAGATATTCTCACTGGGATGATGAACGAATTTCACCATGTCTTACACAAGACTTACTCACTGGGATGATGGACGAATTTCACCATGTTGTACAGAAGACTTTCCCACTGGGATGAAGGAGGAATGCCACCATGTCTTACACAAGACTTACTCACTGGGATGATGGACGAATTTTACCATGTCTTACATAAGACTTTCTCACTGGGACGATGAACGAATTTCACCATGTCTTACAGAAGACTTTGTCATTGGGACGATGGACGAATGTCACCATGTCTTACAGAAGACTTTCTCACTGGGACGATGGACGAATTTCACCATGTCTTACAGAAGACTGTCTCACTGGGATGATGGTCGAATGTCCTCATGTCTTACAGAAGACTTTCTCACTGGGATGATGTACGAATTTCACCATGTCTTACACAAGAGTTTCTCACTGGGACGATGGTCGAATTTCACCATGTCTTACAGAAGACTTTCTCAATGGGACGATCGACAAATTTCACCATTTCTTACAGAAGAGTTACTAACTGGGACGATGGACGAATTTCACCATGTCTTACAGAAGACTTGCTCACTATGATGATGGACAGATTTCACCATGTCTTACAGAAGACTGACTTACTCACTGGGACGATGGTCGAATTTCACCATATCGTACAGAAGGCTTTCTCACTGGGACGATGGACGAATGTCACCATGTCTTACACAAGACTTACCCACTGGGACTATGGTCGAATTTCACCATGTCTTACACAAGACCCCCTCACTGGGACGATGGTCGAATTTCACCATGTATTACAGATTCTCACTGGGACGATGGACGAATGTCACCATGTCTTACAGAAGATGTTCTCACTGGGACGATCGACGAATGTCACCATGTCTTACAGAAGACTTTCTGACTGGGACGATCGACGAATGTCACCATGTCTTACAGAAGACTTTCTTACTGGGACGATGGACGAATGGTACCATGTCTTACAGAAGACTTTCTCACTGGGACGATCGACGAATGTCACCATGTCTTACAGAAAACTTTCTCACTGGGACAACCGACGAATTTCACCATGTCCTACCCAATACTTTCTCACTGGGATGATGAACGAATTTCACCATGTCTTCCACAAGAGTTTCTCACTGGGACGATGGTCGAATGTCACCATGTCTTACACAAGACTTACTCACTGGCACGATGGTGAGAAGATATTATCACTTGGATGATGGTCGAATATCACCACGACATAAAGAAGACTTTCTCACAGGGATGATGATCAAAGATCATAACCATGTCTTACAGAAGACATTCTCACTGGAATGATGGTCAAAATGCACCATGGATTAGACTTCAGGAACATCTATTTCCTCTATATAGTTAAAATAAATCTTTGTTCGAATTAATTTATGTGTTGATGTATGGCTTAATCCATTAACGATAGCTATATTACATTATGGTAGCTGTACTAAAATGGCATCAACATTTCCTATCTAATTATATTAGTGGAAACTAACCAGTCATTGAATAATTTTGTTATATCATCAAATAAGGCTGTCTATAAGATTATACATAAAGTGAGAGCAACCCTTGATAATTCAAATGAGATATTACAAACTTTTTTCTGAACATCAAACACATATTTCTGTACTGATGTAGACATAATTACTTTGAAAACAACTTTGTTGTCTAATGCATCAAGATAGCAAATAATGATTCAACGTTTAACAGATATACAAAAGGCAGTGTAAGTGTTAAACTCAATGTTCAATAGTTACACGTAAAGACCTACGTGTTAAGCCTAACGGCTAACAGATATACACAAGGCCTACGTGTTAAGCCTAACGGCTAACAGATATACACAAGGCCTACGTATTAAAACGCAACGCCTTATAGTTGCACGTTAGTCCTAAGTGTTAAGCTCAACGCTAAACAGCTACGTCCAAGGCCTACGCGTTAAATTCAGAGCCTAACAATTATACGTAAGGCTATATATTAAACTTAACGATTAACAGTTATACGTAAATCCTACGTGTTAAACCCAACGCATAGCAGTTATACATAAGGCTTAAATGTGAAAGTCAATGTTTAACAGTTATACATAAGGCCTACGAGGTAAGCTCAACATATAACATTATACATAAGACTTACTTGTTAACCTTAACGTATATCAGAACAGTTATATAAAAAAAGGCTTTCGTGTAAATATACATGAAGGGTATCAAAAATGAATGGTTAGTTCAAATGTATGTGTTTTGACTATTTGGAAGGATGGACTGGCCACTGAATGTGTTGGTTATTGTGATATTACATCTACTAAATACTAACCGTCTTCAACATGTTGAACATTATGCTAGAGGTTACACTTGACAATTGAAAAAATGTTAAAACTATTTATAGGTCTCATAAGAAGAGCTTGACGAAATGGGTAATCATAATCCGTACACTCGAAGGACAGACAACAACAGAATGGCCAAAAGAAAAAGAACACAAGGACAAACAACCATATAGAAAACATGCACATAAAACTAAAGATCGAGTAATTGATAGAGAAGACAGCTTCCAGTGGTTATCATTTATGACATGCTGTATAATATAGCATTGAAATGTCCATTATTTGAACTACAAGACCAATTTATACATTTGTATTATTTTTACCAGTAACATGGCGGAACTCTTTCAGTCCGGGTAGGAATTCAGTCTGCCAAATTATGGAATAATTGAATAGAATCTTCTGTAGTTTTATTGGCGTCTAAAAGCGTTGACTATTTAAGTACATTTGTATGAAGTGCGATATAGTGTTTCATATAAAAAAAAGTATTTCAGTATTATTGCAATGTATTTCTTTAGGTATTCTACATGTTGTTATTGCGCGTGGTTATTCAACTTCGAAACTAATTTCCGGAAATGGGTGTGGTTGAATAGTTGTGCGCTTCACTGACTGGTGAAGTTGCTATCTGAAGTCGCGTGTCAACTTTTTTGACCAATCATCTGAGGGTCTCGAAATGAAATGAACCTATAATGTAATTATTAAATATTTAATATTAAACATGCGAATATTCCGATGTCCCAAATTTTAATCGATATTAAGCCATTGGTCAATGTTATATATATTAACAGAGTTTTCAACAATAACGTTATTTTAATATACGGAAGTACCAGACTTAATTAATTTATGAAATTATGGTCATTGATTTCCCATGGGGCTGCTGAATATGTGAATACTATATGAGGCAGTCTGCAATTGTTGTTTATGACCTTTGATACAACGGTTTTATGTGCAGATAAAGGAGCATTAATTTTGTAATAATATCAGAGAATTCACATGCATGCAATCAAGAAACAAGTGATATTTCGTCTACCAGTATAGGTCAATGGTCATCGGATTTAGTTGGCCATCTTACTCATTATTTAATATGTTTACTGCAGTAAAAATATCAAGCGCCGAGTAAAATAAACAAATATTTTACCCCGCTTATGTGATTTTATTACAGTAAACCTTATTTTCATTTCGAGTACGAAAGTTGGTCCCAAGGATACTCAGTTTAGACCAGTCAAACTGGATTTTTTTTTTTAGAATTAATCTATCATAGATGACTATGATACAATCACAGACGATACACCCGCCATACAAGGATTACACGTAAGAAGAATTTGAAGATACCGAAAGGGGTTGTCAGAATACGTAAATCGGAGGACAGACAAAAAAAAACCCCCCCCCCCAAAAAAAAACCAACCAAAAACAAAACAAAAGCAGAAAAAAAGACAAAAAACAACGATCTACAAACCATTACACGTAAAACTAAAGACCGAGTTACACAAACCCCACTAAAAACCGGGGGTGAACTCAGGTGCTCCGGAAGGGTAAACCATGTAACGCACATGTATTTAAATGATTGATAACATGTCTTATAGACTAAGATCACTTTGATTTGATTTTGCAGTAACATATATTTAGATTATCATGATTTTGTAGTAACATATATTTAGATTATCATGCTTTTAATTGTCATATAAAACGTTGTAAAGAGTACGATTAATATAAAATTAAGTAATAATTCATAAGTTAGAAGTTGAAAAACACCAGGCATCATTTTTTAATAACGTAGGAGTTATCTGTAAAAAAAATTAAGCAACATGGGATTTTGACTGTTGGGTCAATACATACATTGTATATGATTACAAGTTAATGTCTTATGTATAATAAATTACATTCAATAAAAGCTTGATATCCTATAATTTCCATTTTCTGACATTTTACTTTAGCCAAGTTATCGAGAATATCTAAATTGATACTCTAAGCTGTGGAATATACATGTAGACTGATTATATAGTCTATCAGTTAGAATACCTAACTAAGACAGCATGGACCCATTATAGGTGAGTTATACTTACTACTTTACTACTTTGTACTCATTGTATTTGAGTAATATGTTGTTACTTTTATTAATTTGGACTTGTTATAGGAGAGAAATACGTTGTTATTGGCTTCAAATAACAATATGTCTTTTCCTTTTATTGTAGTTTTCTCTCTTTCCTCTATCACCTACAAGACTTTTACCGGACTATATGAGTAGCACAGTGAGTGTCTTATAACTTATGTACCCTTCTCGAGCACCTGGGCTCACCCCTGTTTTCTGGTGGTGGCCTGTGTTACTCATCTTTTTTGTTTTCTGTGTTGTGTTGTGTTATTTTTGTTTTGCTTGTCTTTGTCCTGTGTGTTGTGTGCCCAATGTTTCTAGTGTCTCTGGGTTTTCCCATCCTAAATACCCTAACGTTTATTACATGCATTTTGTAAAATTGAAAAGCAAATCGTCAGTTACATTCTATATTTATTTCACAAAATGAAAAGCTTGCATTAACAGCTGATAAAAGAACGAGAAATGTCAATATTTAGGGATTCTATCTATATTCTATTAATGACTTTAATAATAAGTGATGTTTTCATCAGAAGATATTGATTTCCTAAAGTCTATTTTCTATATAGACAAATACTTTTTTGTAGTTTTCTTTGCCATGAATTCTCCGGCCATTATGCTTCACGACATTTATTAATGCTGGAGGTGATCCACCACGATTGTCAGCATTATACGGTTACATATCTATCAGATAAGGTTAGTTATATTGTCATGTATAATCCTACATATGTACATATGTGTTACCTGTACATGTCATAAGGTTAGTTATATTGTCATCTATAATCCTACACGTGTGTTACCTGTACATGTCATAAGGTTAGTTATATTGTCATCTATAATCCTACACGTGTGTTACCTGTACATGTCATAAGGTTAATTAAACTGTCATCTATAATCCTACATGTATGTTACCCGTACATGGCATAAGGTGAGTTTTCTGTGTAAAATTTTAAAGAACATTGTTTATCTTCTGGTCTTATCTCTTTAGGAACTTCCTAAGGATTCTTATTACACCTTTGGTATCTTCAAACTTTACTTGGCATTTTAGAATATTTTTTAATTGTATTTCCATTTTCTTTCTTTTTTTTTATTGATTTACGAGTTTATTGATTTATGATGTTCGATTCGTCTCTACTTCCATTTGTTTGTAGGAGTTTATGTCTTATTTACGTTATTTGTGTTTGTTTGCATATAGGGATGTCCAACACATATGGTGTTTCGCTTTTTGTTTGGTTTGAATTCGTCTTGTGTCTTGTATACCCAATGTTGCTAGTGTCTCTGGATTGTCCATTCTAGATTGGCCCTTCGGTTTTCTCTAACGTTTATATTCTGAATCTTGTTTTATCAAACCCAAGGAAGACACTCCAGTTACACGTTGAAGTGAATATTTCGCGATTAAACTGTTTCGTTTTTTCTAAATTATTCACCCAGAAACCTATAAAGCGTATTTTGGACTCCTCTTGTTGATGGGAAGACATTGGAGTCAAAATTCCTCATTCAAAAATAGTTTCTGTATGATAGAAAGAAAATAATAAGGATTAAGGATATGAAGAATTTATAAATTAGAATAGAAAAATATGAAATTAGAACATGGAATTAAGGAATTAAAAAGGCAGTTTTTAATTTTTTTTTTATCCCAAATGTATTTCCATAGTTCTGTCACTCTCAGTATTGGTGGGTGTCCATGTGGTCAACAATAATTATTGTTATTTCGTTTCTGTATACCTTTTATTGTCTTGTTTTTGTATAATAAACGGATTGACCCTGTGTTTAGATTACATATGCTGTCGAGGGAGTAAAAATCTAAAGAACTAAATCGTATCAAACTTAGCACCAAAACTCAAATAAATCTTCCATTCAGTTTTATCTGTCTCAAACTTCTAATTCTGATCATTATTGAAAAATCATAAATGTTTTAAATATTCATAGAACTGTAAATTGTTTATTGCCATACATACAACTTTCCATCTGTAAAGATGTTGGCTATAATTATAAATCCTTATCTTCATGCTAAATATGACGTCAAAATGTATGTTTAACTATTGTAGATAGACTTCTATGAATAAGATTATACCATCGATCATAAAACAAATACAACCCCCCTACCTTTAATGTCATGCTATTTACCATATAGATTAATTAACCATGGGATATATAAGGTACGACAGTCGACTGGGAGAAGACCATTGTCATATCTGTTAATTTCGCCTTTCCCCGAACTTTATTGTCCTTGTAAAATGGAGTCATATAGAGGGGAAATCATAAAGTAGGGTTTATATATATTGAATAAAACATGAAATAAACAAACAAATCAAAATGAAAGTTACATTTTATAGGTTTGAGCCTAAGTCGACGATTTACTTACTTTTTCATTGCTAATTATTGTATATTTAAGATGTGTAAGGTTTCTATATCAATGGAGGGAACCAAGATTACACAATGGAAACACATTTAGCAATTGAATGTCGCTTTTTTAATACGCTTTGTTTAATTTAAAAGTATGAAAAACAAAATAAAAAGCAAAAAATCCCATACTGTCGGAAAGTTCCAAAATCCATAGAAAAATCGTAGAAAGAGTCAAAATCGACACCCATAACACATAAATAACAATACTCATAAAGTGAGTGTGAACCGTTATTTATAATAGACGTGTAGACCTGTAAAGTGAGTGTGAACCGTTATCTATAATAGACGTGTAGACCTGCAAAGTGAGTGTGAACCGTTATCTATAATAGACGTGTAGATCTGCAATCGTCGATGAATGCCAGGTTGAGTTTGTTATTAAAGTAAAATGTTTACATTTATTATCATGCAACGTGTAAAGAAATCTAATAAATACCGTCATCAACGTGCTAGACATTCAATCGTAAACAAAATCATACCAAACGTAGATTTAAAGACGCAGGTACATATGACGCACTATTTCACACGTGCTTACAAATATAACCACATCTTAAGCTACCAAGCTCATGTGAATAATAATATTAATTGTATTGATATGAGAAATATTGTAATAATAATTTACATTGATATTGCATGACATATAAATGTTGCTTACAGAATATAATGATAACCGTTTAGAGTATTTATTAGGTTAGTTAATTCATGGCATGACTATAGATGATAGGTATTAGGTTAGTTAACTCATGGCATGACTATATGATATGTATTAGGTTAGTTAACTCATGGCATGACTATATGATATGTATTAGGTTAGTTAACGCATGGCATGACTATAGATGATATGTATTAGGTTAGTTAACTCATGGCATGACTATGTGATATGTATTAGGTTAGTTAACTCATGGCATGACTATATATGATATGTATTTGGTTAGTTAACTCATGGCATGACTATGGATGATATGTATTAGATTAGTTAACTCATGGCATGACTATATGATATGTATTAGGTTAGTTAACTCATGGCATGACTATATGATATGTATTAGGTTAGTTAACTCATGGCATGACTATATATGATATGTATTTGGTTAGTTAACTCATGGCATGACTATGTGATATGTATTAGGTTAGTTAACTCATGGCATGACTATATATGATATGTATTTGGTTAGTTAACTCATGGCATGACTATGGATGATATGTATTAGGTTAGTTAACTAATGGCATGACTATATATGATATGTATTAGGTTAGTTAACTCATGGCATGACTATATATGATATGTATTTGGTTAGTTAACTCATGGCATGACTATATATGATATGTATTAGGTTAGTTAACTCATGGCATGAC
>MJUT01010771.1:315371-344586 GCA_002080005.1 Gigantidas platifrons | reverse complement strand
GAAGTAACGTACCACTGCATTAACTTCAACGATAGGGTCAGAAAATATTGCGCCAAAATAATAAATTTTTGGAGCTTTTCTGACCCTATCGTTGAAGTTAATGCAGTGGTACGTCACTTCCGTCTGAGGTGAGTCTTTATACGAAAAATTTGACAGTAAATGTGTGTAAATCTTAAAATTCTGGAGAACTGAGTTATCGTATGCACAAAACAAAAACAGGGGCGGAAAGACAGGTCTTTTAGGAATGGATACATGTCCTAGTTTTAATGACATAATGGAAATAAGGTGCAATAAATGTACTCGAAGCCAGCAGAGTTGCTTGCCTTGTGGATTATTAGTATCTATATAGGGTCGACACATGCAATTTGATGTTAACATAAGATTATATGAAAATTAACACGAACAAGTTAAAATAAGGATAAAGAGATGAAATAATAAAGAAATCTTATTGAAAATTGAAAGTAAACAGAAAGTTAGAAAAAGGGGGATGGTAAGTCCGCGCCACGAGCGCCTGTGCCTTTGAGTAGAAAAAATTATTACATATGCCCAAGGATTTATATAGTCCTATATAAATCCTTGATATGCCGTTTTTATTCAACAAAAAAAAAGTGGGGGCGTTTTGACCTGTTTGATGCAGATAGAGCAATTTAGTGGCGATAGTGTACATATCAGATTACGCATTATTAAACTGAACATAATAGCTGAAGGAAACGATACAATTTTTTCGTAGTTTTAAAAAAAAGTATTCTGTAAAAAAAAAAGGGGGGGCTATCATGGCCGGTCCATTAATCGCTCGCTTCTCGTGTCGCAAATCAAGTGAAAATAAAACTAACTTACATACAATTTAAAAATAAATAATTATTATACAAAATAACAAACCAAAAATATATTTCTCTAGACCTAAAATCTTCAAAATGTTGACTGCGTTAGCTTATGTGTATTCCTGGTTGACAAAAATGGCGTCTTATCTACGTTATGGGGGTTACAGATTCAAAAACAAGGGTTTGTGATATCGATAAAAGATGTCTTACAATCCCGGCTATTTTACGCACCATGAAAAAACACATAATACAAGTTATAACTAATTCCATTATTACATTGTTAGAATATTCCGTAATTGTACTTACTCTACTTTCTGGTTTTCCATTTAAACATATGGGTTCTCTACATGTAAATGGCGGGAGTTAATGAAAAACCCGGAAAATGAACAAATACATACTTTTTCTATCATACATTAACAGATTTTTAAAGCTTATAAGAAGATTTATCAGATGATATATAATTAGTTTAAATTAAAATGAATTTTAAAGCCAATATGATGGCCGGAAATTTTTTTTTGGTAAAAAAGCCGGAAAATTAAAACCCGGAAAATGACCAAATACATACTTTTTCTATCATATCTTCTGAATGCGTATAGGTAGAATAATAATTTGAACGGATTTTTTAAGCTTATAAGAAGATTTATCAGATGATATATAATTAATTAAAATTAAAATTAATTTTAAAGCCAATATGATGGCCGGAAAAAAAATTGGTAAAACAAGCCGGAAAATAGAAAAATACATACTTTCTCTATCATATCTTCTGAATGCGCATAGGTACAATAATAATTTGAATGGATTTATAAAGCTTATAAGAAGATTTATAAGATGATATATAAATTAATTTTAACTAAAATTAATTTTAAAGCCAATATGATGGCCCGAACAAAATTTTGGAAACATTTTCAAACCAAATTTACGACTTTGAACTCAAATAACTCGAAATATATATAACCAAGTCAAAAACTCTTTATTGATTTCCAAAGACATTTCATTTATGGACAAGATGATATAATTTATATATATTTAATTTCAATAAAATGGCAAAAACCGTGGCCAGAAAGATATCTAGTGTGAAAAATCAGAAGTCATTTTTTCAAATTTGAATGTGTATTGCATGAAGTTGAGGGGACCCGGTCAAAACGTTTTATTGATTTCAAAAGACATTTCATTCATACTTAATATGGTGTGAAGTTTATTTTAATTATTTCAAAAGAAAAGCCCAAAACCGAGGCCGGAAAAGACTCTGTTGTGACTTATCTGATATCAAATTTATGATTTTGAATGTGTATTGTTTGAAATTGTAGGTTCCTGGTATAAAAAATCACTGGTATGCAAGACTCAAATAGTCAAGGTAGACAAAAATAAAAATGTGACATTGAATAGATGTCCTCAGGGTAGTTGTGAATAAAAAAAACAACCCAGAACAAATCAGTTCAGACAGCTTTTTAACTATTTACTAAATTTGGGCAGGGTAACTTTCTATCTTTTTATACACCTGGGCCCCTAAGATTGATTCTGGTCCCCTGCATTTTGAATTTCAGGGGCCCAGCTGGCTACTAGGTTCATAATTTTAGTTTTCATCCCTGAGTGTTAATGGCGATTTGTTTTCATTTGTCAGTAGCATTGCCTGTCACTTTGTGTGTCTTCGTATATCGACAATCATCGAAACCGCAAAAGTGCAAATTAATCGGTTGTGACGCTCAAGAAGATGCTGCAACAGTAACACGGATTAGATGGTCGTTGGCTACAACATTCTTAGTTTGGAGCAGCCAGGATGGTCTCGAAAATATCAGCCTTTACTTACATCATATACACAAAATAAATTCGCATGGAAATCATGATTGTTGATGACTTCTGCTTATCAAAAACAAAAGAATATTGAAATTGAGCATTTTTCTAGAACTCGCGGGGACAGTATATGCTCATTCCAATGACAGATCCTCGATTTTGACAAATTTGCCCAGTTGCTCCCTTTTACTGATATGTCGCTGCTCACACGCCAAGATATATCCGTGACGGGGAGCAAGTGAGAGTTGTGATTTTAATACCAATTACTTCATGCATACACTTCATTTTACCCTTGCTCTACACCCCTACAATGGTGTAATATCTATCAATATTAACACACAAACTTAATTACCGTACATATGATGCCCATCATATTGGCTTAGACCTGATTTCTGTTTAGAAGTTTGACTTCCAAAGGAGTTGCGGTTCCTTTTTTTTGAGGTTGGTTTGCCAGCAGAAAATTTATATTTGATCTTAACATACCAATTAATAGCTTTCTACAATGCTTTTAAACAGAAAATGTAGTTTATTATTGTTTTAAAACTAATTATCGTTACGTTTTTATAACACTACATTATGATCGAGTGTTTAATGGAGTGGACTGATCAGCTTAAGTGTTTTATGTAAAGGTCTCATCTTATGAAAATATTTAGCTTTCATACATTATTATCAATAGTAAAAAGCACAGGTGGTACGATACACACGAGAAAAAAGGCCCATAGTCATTAGTTCTAATAATAAAACCCTAAATGCTCGCTTACTCTGCCGAGACACAAGTTTGTTACAGGAACTACATTATTGCAGCTACATAGTCATGACATTGTCTAGATCTTTTGTGTAGGGAAACAATTTTGTTTTCCCCTGAATTTTATTAAATATAACTGTTTAAAATATTTCAACAAAAAGGACAAAGAATCGATGTTAAAACTAGAGGCTCGGGTGAGCCTGTATCGCTCACCTGACATAAATTAGCCCTCTTAAGAATGTCTGCATGCCGAATACATCTAAGTTACTATTCAAATCCCATAGGGTTCTACCGGTATGTTAAAACTATGTCTGCTCATGGCAGCCATCTTGGATGGAGGTCGTGGTCACTGGACACAATTTTGAAAGTTGACCACCTAAGGACCATCGATGACATGTTTGCTATATTGGCTTACTGGTTTCAGAGGAGAAGATTTTAAAAAAATTTTCCCATAGGGTCCTATGTTAAAACTATGTCTGCTGATGGCGGCCATCTTGGATGGAGGTCTGGGTCACTGGATATAATTTTGAAAGTTCACCACTTTAGGACCATCCATGCCATGTTTGCTTTAAATTGGCTTACTGGTTTCAGAGGAAAACAATTTTAAACAGTTTTCTCATAGGGTCCTATGCTAAAACTATGTCTGCTGACGGTGGCCATCTTGGATGGAGGTCGGGGTCACAGGACATAAATTTGAAAGTTGACCACCTAAGGACCATTCATGCCATGTTCGCTTTAAACTGACTTACTGTTTTCAGAGAAGACTTTTAAAAAAAAATTTCAGTGTCCTATGTTAAAACTAAGTCGAGTCATGGCGGCCATCTTGAATTTCCGATCAGCGCCAAAAACAAAAATCTTGTATATGACTATCCAATGAACATTTCTGCCAAGTTTGGTTCAAATCTGTGTTGTGGTTCCAGAAAAAAAAGATGAAAATGTGAAATTCCCATGGTAGAGGATCACCCAGTCATCATTTCTATGTTACAATTCCTTCGGCTGAGTAGTTTCTGACAAGAAGATTTTCAAAGTTTCAACCAATCAGAACACATTATTGGCCCTGGCAGCCATGTTGGATTTCCAATCTGCCCAAAAATAACAAATCTGGTAGAGGACCTCCCAATGAACATTTCTGCCAAGTTTGGTCCAAATCTATTCAGTGGTTTCAGAGAAGATGAAAAGTTTACAGACGCGGACGACAACGGACGCAACGTGATGACAAAAAGCTCACATGGCCCTTTGGACCAGGTGAGCTAAAAAGAATTACATAGTGAACATCACATGTTAGTTTAGACATTAACATTGTATTATTCGCTAAAATTATATCATTCACTATCTTATTTTTTTTTTTTTTTTTTTGCTTGTTTTTATGTGTTTTCTTTTTGATATTCTCTATTCTTTTCTGTATTCTGCATGATTTTTCTGAAATTTTGTTAAAACGGATGTAAGCTCTGAACAAGCTATATCAATACATGTTTGATTTGGCAACAATTTTGTTTTCCTTGAATTATATCAAATATAATTGTTTAAAATATTTCAACAAAAAAAGACAAATGAACCAATGTTTACAGAAGAATTACATAGTGAATTCCACATTTTAATGTAAACAGGTCTTGTTATTTTATCAAGTTATCTGTAGTCTACTGAAAAATGATATATTGGCCTGTCTTTTTAGCTGACCATTACAATAGGACTGTTGTGATATCAGTCCGTGACTCCTATTGTTTTCAGTTCCCTACAAAACACTGCCAATGTTTTATAAGAATATGCAGGTTTTTTTGTTGGTGTGACATCAGATACAAATTTGAAAGACAAGGTTGTTTATTGACAATTAATTTACAGTTTGGATTCAGTCCACCCTGCAGTCTCTGAGACCATGAATCTTAGACATCTTCTCATTAAGGGCTGCTAAATATTTCCTGTATGAGTGGCCTTTTATTTCTCGTTAACATAAAAAAAAACAAGGCTCGCACCAAGAAAGGAACCATCCTATGATTATTTGAGTACAGTTTAGGTTAAATAAAGGTTGTACTTTCTGAACCCCTTCCCCCAAATAACGCTTTTAATTCTCCCACAGTGACCCAACTTAGTTTTAAACAAAGACACGCGGGTGTACGCAGTGGTGTCCATATTGAATTTCTCATTATCCGAAAACATATTTAAAAACTGTGACTACCAAAAGACCATCCAATCCGGGTTTAGTTTGTCCGGTGGCTCTTCTTCTTATTCCGGGTATAGTGCATAACCAATAAAGTATCTCACACTTTTGGGTGGGGGTGACGTCTATGTACAGTGCAGGTTAAAAAGGTAAAAACAGTTGAAAATTTAGATGAGGGTTGCCCTAGACAGCTGAGCCTTGAAGCTGTCTAGGGTGTCTGCTTCCACCACACTTCCAGGTAGCTGGTTCCAGAGGCATATGGTTTGTGGGATTTGTGGGATTGGAATTATGTCCTGTACACTAGTAGTCCTTGTGTATGGTACCATGAATTGTAGTGAATGGCCTCTGGTTCGAAGAGAGTGGCGGTTGAGGTGGTGTTCTGCTGGTATATCAACAAGGTTGTACACTATGTGGTACATCATCACTGTCTGGGCAAATGCTCGTCTGCTTTGTAGTGACTGCCACTGGAGTTGGTGTAGCATGACTGTGACACTGCTTGTGCACTGGTAATCTCCAGTGGCAAACCTGGCTGCTCGACGTTGTACTGCCTCAACCTTGTTGATGCTGTCTTTTTTGCTAGGGCTCCATATGCTGGATGCATATTCTAGGGTAGGTCGTACTAAGGTGGTATAGCACTGTGCCTGGAGGGTAGTTGGACAACGGCTCACATTATGTCCTAAGAAAGCTAAGGTGTAGTTTGCCTTCTTGGTGATCTTGTCAATGTGGCTATCCCAGTTTAGCCCTAGGTACTTGGCTGAATCTGTTTGGTTCAATACCTGGCCATTAATGGTATATTCACTCTGGATAGGAGACTTCTTATTTGTTGCTATTAGAACCTCGCATTTGTCAGGGTTGAATCTCATTAACGAAGACTGACATCAAGTAATGGAAAATGTATCTTTTGTAGTCCTTTTTTATTAATGAAATTGTCTATTTCATTCAGGTACTTTAAAAAAATTGAATATGGTACGTTGTCAACTTGTTGAACATATTGTCCAAGTTTTAAAATGCACTTGTACATGTCCTTTGCTTGATTTTCGTCCACCTTTTCATCAACATCGTCAATGTCGTCTTCATCAATTAACGTCTGCATCGTTGTCATTTATATTTTCATCACTGAACAAAACAAACTACTCGTTTACAATGTCTTGGTCTGTGATTTCTACATTGGTTATAAGAGGCTTATAACATTGTCATCGATGTTCACAAATCTACCAATGGTTATTTTGGATGTTATACAAGAAAGAGGAACTAATTTGGCTTGATGAGTTGCATTGTCTGAGTCACCGGGTCCGTCTGCCCTGATAGTGTCAACCGCTCGAATTTTTGCACCGATAAGATCTTTTCCGTAGTACGCTTTGACTGAATTGATAATTCTTTGATCCATTGGTTAAATTACCGACGTTGCATTTGGATCCAATGATCATCCATGTACTGTTTGAGTTCCATCAGTTTCTGAGAATTTTTTTTTTTAGATTTTTCTGTGGGGTTCAATGTAAAAATATGTCTAGCTATGGCAGCCATCTTTGTTTTTGAAGCGAAAATGAACATTCATGTCCAGTTTGGATTTAACATCTGTCGAAAAGTTTCTGAGAAAAGGATATTTATCATATTTCATAATTCTATTGTTTTAACTATATACAGTACATGTAGTAGCAGCCATCTTGGATTTATGATCATCAAATACAACAGTAAACATTATAGAGGACCATTAGCAATTTTTGCACTCAAATGTTTCACTGGTTTCAGAGAAGACAAAGAGCTAACAGATGATGGAGACAGCCATCATGACATATGCAAAGTGATGATGAAAGCTCACATGGTCTTGTAAATAATGTTATTGTTGATTTGCTTTGCCAGCAATACATGTCAACAATAGTATGTTTATCAAGAATTTGTCACAGCAACATCTAGAAAACATCACATTATTACATTAAGGCTGTCACAGTTAGCAAAATCACTATCCGTTTAACCGACCTTCATTAACCGAACCGATCCCGTTTAAACGGCAATTGAAAAGCTTCATGTGAAGCATGCAGCTATTGTGATTGTGAAAGAACGGTTTTACTGAAAAGTCTGTGTTTTTGGCTTTTTTGTGGAAAATCTCGAACTTTAAGACTTAACATCACACCCATGAAATGACAAGAACAATTTTGGTATGCTACACTTGTCTTTATACATGTGTACATGGAAGCAATTTTGTGTCCGATGTAAACTCCGACATTATTGAATTAACTTCCATTGACATGTAAAACGTGATAAGATCTACGAGTTACAGTGATGGGTTTGTCAGGAATATGAAATAAAAAGTACTCTCAAACTCTGAGCTCTTCTCGTAAAATGACAGTGTGTTAAACGACCCAACGTCAGTCCCGAACGTACATATTTATTTTCCAAGTTGTGTATTGGGATACACTGTTCACCTGATGACTTGATGTTTGTTAAACATTTGATTGGGTAATGAATAAAAGGGACCATCTCAATGTTGTTTTGACGAATATCGGCAACAGAAAGGTAGGCTAGACAAAAAAATGATTGGTATGCAATATATCACAAAGAAAATAATTCTACGTGGGTAGGAGAATAAAACCACAAAAAAAACTGAAGCATTTACAGTATGAACATAAAAAAAAAAAACCAGGTGACATTGGCCAGCTACTACCCCGTTGACGACACCGCTAGTGAGGAAATTCCAGGTGAAAGTCATGATATCAAATTGAAACATTATAACGACCTACCAAATCAACTGTTGAATGCAATAAACTCAAGATCTGAAATTGTCGAAGTTATATGATTTGATTGATTGACAACTGGCTTTAAATATTCTATTGATCAGGACGATACTAGAGATACGTGCGGGGAAAGATATCTACGTTTCATTTTTTATTTTTCATATCTAACTGCTGCAGATATTACATCTCTGACCTCGCGAGTGCAGCAGTAAAATAGAAAAAAAATAAACGTCCAAACAAAGGAATACTAATCTCAATTCAGATTGTTATTGATTCTTTGCTTTACCGATGTTACTGTACTTTTACTTGACCGTATTTTACGCTTGATCTTGTATACATGTATACATTACGTTAACCGTTTACTAATTCTTTAAACGGATAGTATTTGAAATCTAACCGCCGACGGTTACACAGATAACCGTGACAGCCTTATTACACATAGAAATCAAGGATCATATGTCCGTATCGCCCTTGTTGCTTGATAATGGCTGTGCTATTATCGTGTGTAAGAGGACAGGGAAAATTTACAAATCATCACTAAGACGCATTATAAACTCAAGGTTACTCATTTATTCTTAATTTAACAAAGTTTAAAAATATCAGTAACATAGATATGTTTTTAAACATGACAAAAAAAAAAAAATATTTACATATCCATATGCCAACTATCTATTATATACCAAGAAGGAAAGCTCTAACTTAAAACTGTAACAGGCCGTGCAACCAAAAATGAACTCAAGGCTGTGGAAATCTTTATCTGGTTTGACTGGCATATCATAAAATCTTCCCAAGTCAATTATATTCAGTCAATATACCATTTGCCGATTCCCGACTTGATTCTAAAATTATACACCTTTTCCACATGTTTGTAGTACATTTTTGTGTAGTTGTTTCCCTTTAAGGTGGACAAAAGTGTCAATTTCATGCAATATTCAACCAAAATGATATATATTTTTCTCATACTCTGTATAGAATTTAAATGTTGTAACGACTTGTGAAATTTTTATTTGCTATAAAGTTAACTTCTATTATTTTACAAGGTTCAATTATCTATAAATTTTCAGAAAATTATATTCAAATTCTTAATCCTTTTCTGTTGCTCTTGCATTGAACGGGAACCATTTTGTCCTCTGTAAGGGAAATAACTCAAATAATAAAATGTTAAAAGTGTATAATTTCAGAATCAAGTCGGGAATTGGCAAATGGTATATTGTCCAGGAAAGTAGGTTTTGTGGTGTGTTTTTCCTCTCTCAAATATTAGACATATAAAAAGTCTTTCTGGACAAGTCAAATTATGTGTTTCACAAGTAATAAAATTGAGATATTTCATTATCCCTTGAACTACATGTGTTGGCCATGTTACATTTTTCACATCAACAGATACAATTTTATTTGCTTTCTTTCCTTGCATGTAAAAAATAAAACATAATGATGAAACAGAATTAACAACTCTGAATGTAGAAGTAATACCCGTTCACTCAAAGTATTTTGATTATACATAATGCATATTTTATATATAAATAGTTAACAATGCCAAAATGTACATGTACTGGAATATATAATGATCTAAAACTTCAAAACTAATATTTAGGTGAATCATAATTTCATAAAACCTTCAACTAAGTCAGTTATATACAAACGATTCAACCTCGAGACTCTGTATTGATCACCTGGTTTACAACAGCAGATGAACAATAACAACCTGTTCAACTAGGAGTTTCTGTAATACAGCAGATATCTTTACATCTATTCTAACTGATAATGTTGTATCGAGTACACCTCGCCACGTGTGATGGCAAGAGTTAAAAAAAAAATGTTAATGAAAATATTTATAAAAATGCAACAAAACAATTCTTAATAAATATTACCTAAGAATCACCATTTTTTGCAGTTATCTTAAAAAAGAAAATGTATAATGAGATTTTAATGCTGATATTTTATATTTGTAAATATACTTGTTATAAGCAATTGCAGATATTTGTTTACTGATGTAGAATTCTTTGAATAACAACCAATTGTTAATAAAAAATAAACATCAAAGGGTTTTTTCTAATTAAATATTGTACAAAAAAATACAAAAAATAAAAATATACAAACACATAAATATTTCTGCCTACACAGCAAGAAATAATATTGGTTGACAAATAGTCTGTAATTACATTCTTACAGCCACTAAACAGTGTTTCAACATTTAAAAAAATGGCCATGCTTGAAAATTAGTTGGGTTTGCTCATTTCTCAATCTACAACTTGAGAAGTGGTTATGTAGGTAAGTAATTAATGGTTCTACTTCAAAAAAAAAAAAAAAAATGACACATTTTGTAATAGAAAAAAATTGTAAAAATAGTTTAAAAAAATGTTTTTTTTTAATCTTAATTTTTTTTTGGTAAAGCCAATTTTGGTGTGTTAGTCTATAAACAACAAACTGATAATTGTTTATTGATATAGAAGAAAGTATATATATATATTTTTTTGCTTATAAATAAACAAAATTGCCTTTGAATATAATTCTACTGCAATTAAATTCATCCATGTTTTATTTAGTTCATATGTAAATTAATTAAATGGCAACATAGATCATTTCTTTGGAAATCACTCGATTTTTGTTTCAAGCCATTTTTTTTAGATTCTATTATATTCTAAATTGAGATCAGTTTGTTTTCATCAATAAGAGGCTTTATACTTTCTAAATAGAAAACATTGCTGGTGTTATATGTACACATATTGCAGAAAATAAGGATATTTAAGGCCATAAAAAGTTCATTTCTTGGTTCTCAGGCCCGCCCGCATGTGAAAATTTGTCGCCGCATTGCCGATTTTATTGCAAAAATAGTAAAAAAAAAAAATTTAATGCGGTAGCGCTGTCCGTACTGAAAAAACAACCGCATCCGTTTTTTCTCTTATATCGCGTGCTCGGTGAAACGCTTTAAAACGCATCATGCTTAAATGAGATTTAAAGCATCGTTATGACAATGTATAGATAAAAAACATGTTTCCGTTTGACATTTAGACAAAATATCAATCGTTTCTGTGCAAATTCGGCACAAATGTTTGCCAGTTTTACCAGGGAACATAATAGGGGGCTTCTCCAAAGCTTGTACCTTATAGGGATGTTCGCTGTGATGTCACAGGCTTGAGAATTTACCTGTGTGGTTGGCAGGAAATCAAAAATTTCGCTTGTCTTTCAATGAAGGCTCAACTTTAAATTGTCATTATTATTTTGTTATTTACGATAATTTAATAATTCTTTCAGAAATGAAAATTATATAGCAATAATTAATTCACATAGAAGGTTTGATAAAAATATTCAGAATAAAAAGATTGGAAATTCAACCTTGTTTTATTTAGTTTTGAAGCGTAAAAATGCATTATTTCATATTAGAATTATGAATTTATCATATCAAAATAAAAAAATGTAAACTGACAGAACAAATATGAATTTTCACAAGTCTCTAAAACAATTAACAGAACCAAAATTGGTTTGGAAATAAAAAAGTTATAAAAGTTTAAAAATTGGTTACTTTCCTGTCAATTACGTTATTGTTTTACTGCCAACCAATTATTTGTTTAATGACATGCAAATTAGTGAATATGACATCACTAATGAGATTGGCGAACATTCCTATTGGAATTGTTTACGGAGATAAAAAATGGTACGTTGGGACCAGCGGATTGGACGTTTCCATAAAAATTAACCACTTGTGATGTTTCTGCCACCATCGGAAGAAATAAAATTGAAATTTTCAATAAAGTAATGAAAAGATTTATACATTGCCATATTTTTCACAAAAAAAAGAAAGAAAAATGTCTCCCTCATCACTTTTTACAGCAGTAAAAGGATCAAAAAAAATGCCGCCCTCCCTCATCAATTTTGACAAAAAAGGGCCCGAGAACCAAGTAATTAATTTTGCATGGCCTAAGTCAGATCATCATTCATTCAAACATTGTAATTTCAATAATGTGGTAAAAATATCTTATTTTTGTTGGCATAAATTTATGTGGATTGGCCGAAAATGAAATGTTTATTGACTTTATATTACGTCTTTTTTATACTTTTTAATGGTTTCTCTTGTAATATATGCCTTTCATATGTTGTTTGTACCAATGAAAACAACAAACACTGGTATCCAATGAATAAAACTAAAATTCATGGCATTACATGAAGGTGTTTTTTTGCATTATATTATACAAACGAAAAAATGAGACATTACCAATCAATAATAGTTGAAAAAATTAAATAAAAATAATATAAAGTTATGAGAAATTTTAATACTACATTTAGTACATAACATTGTTTAAAACTAATAATAAAAAAAAAATCATTATAGAAAAATGATCATATCTGATGTGTATATGAATATAAAGGTTAAAATGAAAACAATAGTCCAGTAATACATGTCAACTAATGCATTGAAAAATAATGAAAAAAACAATGTTCTGCTTTTAATTTGAATGCATTCAGTGAAGATTTTAATCATTATACAGTTCAAACATAACAAATTATTTTATTCTCTACCTCTAAAAGATTAAAAACATCTAGATAAGTATTTGTTTCTACATAGCAGTAATATAAAGTCCATTCACCAATAAGAACATATAAAGTGTAAACAAAAAATGTTCACCAAAAAAGTCAATGCAATAGATATTGATGATATACAAATTCTAATTAATTTGTGTGTAAATCTTACCTTTACAGTTTACTTAGCTTTACAATCTTTCTAAAAATTTCAATTCATCAACATGTTCATTTAAGGAAAAAATACAAATTTAATCATTTCAATTGCATTTTTTTTCATAATTTGAAGCACATTTCACCTCTTTTTGAACACAGGAAAAAAGGGTTTACAAAAATTAAAATAAGGACAAAAACAATTGTATATATATTTTTTCTTAGCAAATTCATTTATACAGAAAACTTCAAGAAAATATTTATTACATAGAAACAAACATAACAGTACTATGAATAACTGAAAACAAATTTGGGGTTTACATCAACACACAAAAAACTACTACAATATAAATATTTCTTTCACAGCCTTTATAAATAAAAATACTGGGTCCCCCTACAACACATGAAAGAACAGCAGTATTATGTCATTAATGAAAACAGATAAACTTTGATGAATTGTAAAATGCAAAATTGAAAATAGCTATAGACCCCTTATTGCTATTCTCACTTCAGGTGCTACTGAAGTTCATATTATTACTATTCAGATTTCTGGCACAAGAGTGCAATAATTGTAAAACATGGCCTAATAATGTGCTATATTTACCACAGAGCATGTCAAAATGTCATTTCAGTGATGGACATATTCTCCTAAAATCAGAAATGAAAATGCTCTACGAAGAAAAAATAGCAACCATTGTTACACCTTCATGTTCTAGCTATTTGGACCAAGTTTGACACATTTTATTTTCTAATATTTTGCTAAAAAAAGAGAAAATCAGCTGATCAGAGGAAAACTTTCATTTCTGTAAAATACATCTTGATTACTGGATCAGCTTGAAAGTTACAGACTCAATTTACAGATGATTTAGCTTAATACAGTATTGAGTCTTTCTAAACTATTTGTTCATAGTCAATAGCCATTATACATGACAATACAAACTCAGTGAAATATAGTATCTCTAACCTAGCTATCACTATGGATACAGAAAATCTAACCAGTAATATAACTCTAACATCAATAAGATTAATAAAATCTTGAACAAGATTTTAGCATTATCTTGTATGAATTTTTAGCATGTACATAAATGTGACTTTCATGAGAAAACAAACTATTACAACTCTAAGAGAATTCAGGCATTCAAAAGCAAAATGAATGCTGAACTTAGAAAAAAAATGGATTAATGAAATCTTGAATAAGATTCTAACATTATCTATCTGAAATTTTGGCATTTCATAAATGTGACATTCATGAGAAAGAAACTATACAATCTGTAGGATTTTTTTTTCTTATGACTTGAACCCTAAGAGATTTGAAGCATTCAAAGGCAAAAATGAATACCTTATTAGAATTGAGGAATTCAAAGGCAAAACATTGGTTGTTCAAGTATTAAGTGGGTTCCTGAGATTACATGTATCAATAGCATGTCTTGTATATTGACCAGACAGTAGTCTACCTTTTAAATGATGAACTATATATCAATGATGTATTTAAATACTGACCACATTTAAAGCCACAAATTGCAAAAAGTGTTTTCAAATGTCCTGCTATCAATTTCATAACACAAGAATATGATGCACCATTTTTTTTACATTATTAAAGGAATAAAACCTGAACGAATGTTAATATTATGCTACATATTATAACCCTGAACTTGTGCTACGTGTCTAGATCAATATCAGAGTCGTCACTATCAGCCTCATCACCATCTGGTTCATATGATTTCAAACTTGGTGTACGGGAATTCATTGTAGATTGATTACTTCTTTGTAAACTGTAAAAGAACACAATATTTTTTGTAAAGCAATTAAGATAGATAACACATTCAGATCAACCATTTAAATACAGTGAAATCTTGAGAGATGTCTTCTGCTAATAAAATGGGTCTGAAAAGATGGGTGGCTGATACTTTTGATGCCTAGCTTTGCATAAGTTAACCAGTAATATATAATGCCCTTGAACAAGCAGGTTGGTTGTATAATCAGTGCCTTTTTTATTTGATAACTATACCAAAACAAAGCATTTAAGGGATCCAACATGAACTGTTGATGTGGTATTTTAAAACATCTTGGTTGAAAATGCATCTGTCACAATCTTCTTCACATATCATGTAGCAAGTTATTTTTACATAGCCCAAATTTAAGCTTATTTTGGTCTTTGATCACAAGAGCCAAAATAAAGACTGCCTATATTAATATGCTACATATGGTGTCACAGAAAACTGAAAATAATTGCTAAAATACAAATATTTTTGTATATATATATGTTTTTCATGCAATATCATTAAATTTTACAACCTGAACCACTAAAATAAACTGCTATGCAGGATCATTTGGAATTTTGTTTTTGTGCTTTATTCATAATTTACTAGATCTAGAGTAACTCACCAGTTTTGGGGATGGTTTAACTAAGCCTGTATATTTACTGTGTCTAGATCTACAGTAAGAAGACTTCATAAGTTGGAAAAACTTGTGTCCCATCCCTATTTGTTATATTTAGCAAATAAAAATATGGTTTAACTGCATCTGTATATTTACTAAGTCTAGATCTAAAGTAACTCACCAGTTTTGGGCATGGTTTAATTGTACCTGTATACTTACTAAGCCTAGATCTAAAGTAACTCATCAATTTTAGGCATGGTTTAATTGTACCTGTATATTTACTAAGTCTAGATCTAAAGTAACTCACCAGTTTTGGGGATGATTTAATTGTACCTGTATATTTACTAAGTCTAGATCTAAAGTAACTCACCAGTTTTGGGCATGATTTAATTGTACCTGTACATTTACTAAGTCTAGATCTAAAGTAACTGACTCACCAGTTTTGGGCATGGTTTAATTGCACCTGTATATTTACTAAGTCTAGATCTAAAGTAACTCACCAGTTTTTGGCATGGTTTAACTGCATCTGTGTATTTACTAGGTCTAGATCTAAAATAACTCACCAGTTTTGGGTATGGTTTTATTGCACCTGTATATTTACTAGGTCTAGACTCTAGATTTACAGCAAATCACCAGTTTTTGGCAACGGTTAATAACACCTGTATATTTACTTCGTCCAGATATACAATAAATCACCAGTTTTGGGCATGGTTTAATTGTATCTGTATATTTACTAAGTCATGATCTAAAATAACTCACCAGTTTTGGGCATAGTTTAATTGCACCTGTATATTTACTAAGTCTAGATATACAATAACTCACCAGTTTTGGGCATGGTTCAATTGTACCTGTATATTTACTAAGTCTAGATCTAAAGTAACTCACCAGTTTTGGGCATGGTTCAATTATACCTGTATATTTACTAAGTCTAGATCTAAAGTAACTCACCAGTTTTGGGCATGGTTTAATTGTACATGTTAGTGTATATTTACTAAGTCTAGATCTACAATAACTCACCATTTTTGGGCATGGTTTAATTGCAACTGTATATTTACTAAATCTAGATTTACAGTACATCATTAGCTTTGGGTATGGTTTAATTATACCTGTATAGCTACAAGGTCTAGATCTAAAATAACTCACCAGTTTTGGGCATGGTTCAACTGAACCTGTATATTTACTGAGCATAGATCTACAGTAACTCACCAGTTTTGGGCATGGTTTAACTGAACCTGTATATTTACGGAGTGTAGATCTACAGTAACTCACCAGTTTTGGGCATGGTTTAACTGAACCTGTATAGTTACTTAGTGTAGATCTACAATAAATCACCAGTTTTGGGCATGGCTTAACTGAACCTGTATAGTTACTGAGTTTAGATCTACAATAAATCACCAGTTTTGGGCATGGTTTAATTGCACCTGTATATTTACTAAGTCTAGATTTACAGTAACTCACCAGTTTTGGGCATGGTTTAACTGAACCTGTATATTTACTGAGTCTAGATATACAATACCTCACCAGTTTTGGGCATAGTTTCCCTGAACTTGTATATTTACTAATTCTATATATACAATAACTCACCGGTTTTGGGCATGGTTTACCTGAACTTGTATATTTACTAATTCTATATATACAATAACTCACCAGTTTTGGGCATAGTTTACCTGAACTTGTATATTTACTAATTCTATATATACAATAACTCACCGGTTTTGGGCATAGTTTCCCTGAACTTGTATATTTACTAATTCTATATATACAATAACTCACCAGTTTTGGGCATAGTTTCCCTGAACTTGTATATTTACTAATTCTATATATACAATAACTCACCAGTTTTGGGCATAGTTTACCTGAACTTGTATATTTACTAATTCTATATATACAATAACTCACCGGTTTTGGGCATGGTTTAATTGCACTTGCAGATTTTCTAATTGTTCCTGAAGTTCATCATTGTTTCTTTGTTGTTTTCTTAGGTTATTTCCTTGGGCATCAGCCTTGAAAAAAAAATACATTTGATAAACTTTTCCCCCCAGTCCAGATCGTTAAATTTGCATAACATTTTAAATCACCACGATGGTTAAATTTCTTTATAAGAATTCCTTCCATTTCCCTTTGATGTCATTAGCAATGGAAATTTACAACTTAAAATATTTTTGTTATTTTGGTGACAGGAGAAACAGAATCACTGTTTATCATCACCAATGGATTATGATATTTCTCCACTTTCAATAACTGAATTCTAAAATTGTAAAGCTCTTGCTTTAGCTCACGTGGAGAAATACCGGTATTGCGATCCACTGGTAATTTAATTTTCAACTATAAAAGCTTTTGCTAAAATTTGAAAATCTAACAAACTCGAGTGGAGAAATATTGTAATCCATTGGTGTCAGAAAGAGAATCCATACCCATATATACCATGCTTACATAATTAACATTCTTGCTTGATATATAATAAGTAATATGTTATCTGTTTTGCCTTAGATTTCATTAAAATTACAAATTTTCAAGATGATACTTATAATTCAAACAATATTTTGGATGATTCTTATAATTTTTACACAATTCCCTTTAAGGCAAAATATACCTGTATTTCTGATATACTTACCGACCCTAAATTTTAGTGTCCACCCTGAAGTTTTTATTGCAATTTTGGAACAAGCTCTAATAAAGTTTGATTCTTGTCCTGTATAACCCAGCTTCAAATTTTTTTTAAGTTTTGCCTACCTATCTCCACTATTTTTTTTTTAAGTTTTGCCAACCTATCTCCACTATTTTTTTTTTAAAGTTTTGCCTACCTATCTCCACTATTTTTTTTTTTTAAGTTTTACCTACCTATCTCCACTATTTTTTTTAAGAATGTTAGCAGAAAGAAAGTTTTTGTTTGTTTGTTTGTTTGTTTTGCTAAAACAGTACTTAATCTTAAAATGTAATCCACTTGTTTTGTCTGAAATACAAGCTTTATAATTATATACATGTACAAAGAAAATTTGAAAAGGGTTACATTTTCTTTAAAAATGCAGCAGGTTGGTGGTTTTCTTTGGGTACTCTGGTTTCCTCCACCAATAAAACTGACTGCCACGATATAACTGAAATATTGTTGAAAGTGGCATTAAACACCATAACCATCCAGTAATGGCATTACCTCATCCTCAGCATTAGCCAGATCTTTCTTAAGTTCCTCTATCCTGACCCTGAGTTTCTTCACATCTGTCTCATACTGTTCCGCACGTCTCTTACAATGTTCTAGTTCTGTATTTTTATCTTGCAAAGTTTTCTTTAGTCTTGCAAACACAACTTTTAAGTCATTTAGTTCCTGTAATAAAAATGTAAGTAAATATTAGAAATAAAATGTAAAAGGAACACAAATGACCACAGATATGTTCCACTTGTTGTAACCACTTCCCGGTCCTTTCCTCGTTCAGGACTTCTCACTGGGTGTTTGTAACTAGAGTAACTTGACAGGTGCCACTGCTTACCCTTCTGGAGTACCTGAGTTCATCCCGGGTTTTTAGTGGGGTTCCTGTTGCCTGATCTGTAATAGTTTTCTGTGTATTGTTTTGTAGATCGTTGTTCGTTCTTTTGTCCTTTTTCATTTAGTATAATGTTGTCTTTCCTTCTTCGATTGACGGTTTCTGATTACCCCTTTGGTATATTCACTCTTCTTGTGTCTTGCCTTCTCACAGTAAAACCAACTGTATGAATTGGTTTTACTGTTTACAGCTTTTCAGGATGATACATAATTTAATTTAATTCTTGTATTTTTTTTTTATTACAGTTCAATATTCAAATGTATTATTGACTTCAAAACAGATTAAATTTAAATCTGACCTTATTGCGTGATATCAGTTCTGATTGTAAATTTTTCACATCAGAATTAGCCATGGCGGAGGTTTGTTGTGATTTTCTGTCTAATTGTTCCATCAAATCATCAATTTGTATTCGTATTTTTTTATTCTCTCTTTCCAGAGCAAATTTATCTGTTTCTAAACGTTCTCTCTTTCCATATTCCTCTGCATTTTCTCTCTGTAATCGTTCAAGCTTAAAAAAAACAAAATTTTGAGGTTTAACTTTGAAATGTCTTTCATTGTTTTGGATGTTGAATACATTAATATTTTTTTTTACTGGTACCTTATTTTTTTTCTCAGTAAGTACCAGTAATAAATTTTATAAAGAGAATGCGGTGGTAAAAATTGAATGTCACACTATCCCATTTCATGAAGGTGAAAGGTACCTACCCGGTAATTAGATTCAGTTTGACCATGTAGCAAGATCTTTGCTTAAATTGTAATGAAATGTAGACAATCCATTTACGGCAGATCTGTTTGTAAGTGACTTGAATACTAACATAAATGAGGATTCAAAAAGAAAACGGGTAAATATAAAGGATTATTGCAGTTATCTTTGTATAAATTAAACAAGTAATCAATATTCTTTATTAGTATATGTATATCTTTAATACATTTATCATATGAAGCAGACAACAAAAAACATTTGTCATGCAGCAAGTCACTGACAAACTTTTATCACAAAATGTTGTATCCAGTACACCATGTCATGAGTGGAATTCAAACTTACCACTTTAGTGGTGATAGGCACTGATTGCACAGGTAGTTGTAAATCTAACTATGATACGATCACGATCATGACGGCCCCCAGTAATGAAGTATTGATACAACTAACCATAAATAGGTTCGTTGTACAAAAATACTTATTGCAACAAGATCATTCGTAAAAATAGTGTTATAATCAACCTACATGTATACAGCATGTATGGTATGGATGATGATATTGTTTTAATTCATCATCAAAATCATGTCATACATTAAATGTATTGTACCTCTCGCCTGAGCTCTCCAAGTTTCTTTTCCATTCCAGATCTGTTGACAGCTTCATCTTCTAATTCAGCTGACAAACGACTCAACTCATCTTTATTATTTTCTTTGAGTTTTGTAATCTAATAAACAAAACAAATCATACTCATTTTTTAAAACATCTTCTTAACATATACTGCTTGCAATACTGTTACTAGAGGCTCCTAGGAGCCTGTAATCGCTCACCTGGCTCAAAGTTGGCCCAGTAGTTTCAGAGGAGATAATTTTTAAGTGAATTTTGGCGAATCTTCTATTTTTAGCAATGGCTGCCATCTTCTTTGGCGGGCGGGGTTGTCAGATATAATTCTGAAGGTAGACCATCTAAAGACCATTTCACCATAGTTTGGGCCCATTTGACCCAGCAGTTTCAGAGGAGATCATTTTTAAGTGATTTTTTGCCAAATTTTCTATTTTTAGTAATGGTGGACATCTTGGCTGGCAGCCGGGTCGTCGGACAGAATTCTGAAAGGGGATCACCTAAAGACCATTCTACCATAGTTTGGGCCCAATTGGCCCAGCAGTTTCAGAGGAGATAATTTTTAAGTGATTTTTTGCTGAATTTCCTATTTTTAGTAACGGTGGCCATCTTGGCTGGCGGCCAGGGTCATTGGACACAATTCTGAAAGATGACCACCTAAAGACCATTCCACCATAGTTTGCGCCCAACTGGCCCAGTAGTTTCAGGAGATAATTTTTAAGTGATTTTTTTGCCAAATTTTCTATTTTTAGTAATGGCGGCTATCTTCGTTGGCGGCCGGGGTCGTCAGACACAATTCTCAAAGAGGACCATCTGAAGACCATTCCACCATAGTTTGGGCCAAATTGACCCAGGAGTTTCAGAGAAGATAATTTTTCAGTGATTTTTTGCTGAATTTTCTATTTTTAGTAACGGCAGCCATCTTGGTAGGCGGGGGGGGATTGTCGGACACAATTCTGAAAGGACCATTCCACCAAAGTTTGGTTCAAATTGGCCCAGTGGTTTTAGAGGAGTTGATTAAAATGCAAAAAGCTAACGACAGACGGACGACGGACGCCCAGTGATAGCAATAGCTCACATGACCCTTCGGGTCAGGTGAGCTAACAAGGCAATAGTTGAAGAAGAAAAAGGGATTGTGGGTGTCTTAACACTGCTTTCAACAGTATTTCAGTCTTGCCCTTCATTCAGTTTTATTGGTGGAGGATATTGCCCAGATAAAACAAAAACACATACCATCTGCTTGTGAGCAAATGATGCCAAATGACGAATAAAAGCTCACCTTTGGGCAGGTAAGCTGTGAATGAGTCCAATGATATCATGATCTTACTTTCTCAGCTGTGATGTCATATATGTGGACTTAGTTAAAGGTACCATATCAATATCATATTCCCCTGTGATATGTTACACTTACAGCATGTATCATATGACATGTATATTTTTGTATATTGCCTTCCCTTTGTTATCTCCAATGATGTGGGCTGAAGGTAAGAAACATGCCAACATGATATTGCCCTATCATTTACAGTGAAACCTGTCTAAACATATATCAGAATAAAACTGAGCCCTATATAAACTAAATGTCCAAATGTCGGAAATCTTTTTTAATTTAACTTGTATAAATTGAACAGCTGTCTATTCCAAACACAAGACTGGGTACAAGGAGGTTTGGTTTAGACACATTTTCAATAACACTTAGTGGTAAGTCTTCCAGGGAAGACATGTGTCGCCTGCGAACTTATTTTCGATATCAAAAATATTCTAAGTTCCGTCAAACAGGAAGTGGACATGCGGCAGATTCAAAACTGTCTTACACGATACAGTTCTCCATACTGATGCTCTGTGCCAAATATCAAGAAGCTGGCCTGTGTGGTTCCTGAGAAAAATGTGACAGAAATTATTTTATGACAAATTTTTCGATATCAAAAATATTCTAAGTTCCGTCAAACAGGAAGTGGACATGTGGCAGATTATAAACTGTCTTACACAATACAGTTCTCCATACTGATGCTCTGTGCCAAATATCAAGAAGCTGGTCTGTGTGGTTCCTGAGAAAAATGTGACAGAAATTATGTTATAACAAATTTTTCGATATAAAAAATATTCTAAGTTCCGTCAAACAGGAAGTGGACATGCAGCAGATTCTAAACTGTCTTACACGATACAGTTCTCCATACTGATGCTCTGTGCCAAATATCAAGAAGCTGGCCTGTGTGGTTCCTGAGAAAAATGTGACAGAAATTATTTTGTGACGCCGACGACGACGCATAGTGATCCCTATATGTCGCCTCTGCGTAGCGCAGGCAACACAATAAAGTACAATACATGTATCACAAAAATAATATTTTCCCTGTATTCCATATCCTCATAGTCATATTTAAAAAATCCATAAATCTATAAAGTATTTACCACTTATTAACAACAATAATCTTGATATATTACCTCAAGTAATGCTTCATGTTTTGACTGTTTAATGTCATCATATTTAGACTTTTGTGAATTCAGCTCTAACTGCAATTTCTCTATAGTTTTCATTAAAACTGATTTCTCTCTGAAAATGTAAAATAATAACAAAATGAATATGTTAAAATGTACATATGGACATGATTTTTCGCACTATTTAAATATCAATTTTATCAATAATCATTTTTTTTAAGCACATGTGGTGTAGCACTAGTGCTCTCATAGAGTAGGGCGTGGACTTGAGCCTCAGTCAGGTCAAAGAGAAGACGATAAAATTGGTATTTGTTGCTTTCCTCTAAGCATGCAGCATTAAGGAGAAAGAGCAAATACTGCCTGGCTCAGAATCAGGATAATGTGTCAGAGTGAAGCGACATGTTATCAGCGGACCGTTTTTTTTAAGTGAGTTAGAAATATAAAAATCCAACTAACTGTGTTGGTCTAGTACAAAGAGGACATCATTATTATCTCATTGATTGTAACATAATTTGTTTTCACCATGATATAGCTGAAAAATCACTCATTTGGCATTAAACAACAATCATTTACTCATTAACTCAGATTTTATTGAACAGACTCTGTTGTGATAGGCACTGATTGTATGTGTTTCAACTATCATATGACCATGTTCATGGAAGACCGACTAGTTCTAATGTATACATGCTGTTTTTAGTATTGAGTACATAATATGATAAAGGTATATATATGTCATACATACATGTACATTTTGTATATCAATTTGCTCAAAATAAAAAGAAATTATACTCATAATATAAGAATTATGATGTCACACGTCACAGCATGTGATTATAATTAATATTCTGTTAAAATAAAATACATATATTTTCTCGAATTATTTTGACAAAAATTTCATATTGAATGTAATATGTTGTATTGTTTTATAAACAATGATTTTGTCATAAGATATACATGTACATGTATATTATACTTTACGTTTTTATTTTCCCTATTTGTCTTTGTTAGTGCAGCCGGTTAATATAACGTTATATGGACCGGCAGTGGACTGCCTCGTTTTCGAGTCTTTATTTCGGGAGATAATTGGGCTTGTTTTTGGACGCGAAGTATAATATAACAAATAGTTCACTGCACTTCGGGCCATATGGCAGTTTATGGTCTGTCACCCACAAAATACTATATGGAACTCAGCTTCGCTTCGATCCATATAATATTTTGTGGGTGACATCCCGGTCCATAAACTGCCATATGGCCCTCAGTGCCGTAAACTATTTGTTAAATATTACCCTCTTTCAGCAATCAAAGTCTTTTGTGCTTCATCTAATTTCAGACCAGCCAGGTTTACTTTTTCTTCTGCAAGTCCACTTTCATCAGATTCTTCCTCAGATCTAAATTGCTTCTGCTTTTTCCTAACATCAGACACAGGAGAATTTATGTGACTTAAGCTTTCACTTTCAGTTTTTGAAGAATTGCTGTCAGATTGATCAATATCATGTTTATTGTCTATATCATTATTTTCTACACTACCAGCAGCTGAATCAACACTTATTCCTAATTTTTTCTGAAGTTCTATATTTTTTGCTTTGAGTTCATCATTTTGTCTTTTAGATGTTGTACACTCTTTAACCATAGCTTCTAATTTAGCCCTGAGTTGTCTGTTTTCTTCACGTGCTTTATTGCGCTCATTCCTAACTTTACTCCACTTTTCTCGCCAGTTTGATGTACAATCTGACCACCATCTCATAGTTTTTTCCATCTGTGCTGCTCGTGCTTTTGCTTCCTCTAATTCACGCATCTTTATTTCATCCCTATTGTCCCAGTCATTGTCCATATTTGACATTTGTGACATTGGCGTATGTGATCCCTCCCTTGAGGGAGCAGGAGAAGCAGGTGGAGCTGGTCCTGTTGCACGTAGATATGACACGTCTCCTTTTGACATGTTTGGTTTTACTTTTTGATTCATGACGATTTTATTTTGCACTCTATATTTTTCATATTTTATTTTCAGCTGATCAACATTTCAATCTTTAAAATTTTACTGACATCACTCGTCATTTATTTCTGTAATAAATGCATAAAAAGTAAACTACATTGTAAATATGTCTCTGTATAAAGATCTAGATCATGTATCTATAATGAGCAATACTGTATCTGTAATAACAATATAGCTATATAACATAAACAATCCACTGGTTCACCTTCATATACAAGAAATACAAGTTCCATGAGTTATTAGTAAGGTACAGGCTATGAATACAACGGATCATTGTCACAAATTCCGCCCGTCGTACTTGTAGAACCCAGGCTACGAATATGTTTCCGTCGTATTCTTAGCCTGTACCTATAAGTAATTATATATGCATTTAGATATGAATTGGATCATGATATACAAATGAACAGTATCTAGAAAGTAGTATCGTTACACCCCAAAACTCTAAACAAACATTTCAAATGTCACTCTATCACAATCACCATGGTTATGTCCATATCTACACAGTCTCTAATATCGGACAGAATTCTATTTTACTGAAGTTACCAAATCAATAATAAAACAAATATACATTATTCAAAAATGAGAGCCAAATTGTTCATTTCCACTTTCAAATCATCAAATACAAATGTACATGTAGCTCATCATTATTTTCAGTTTTATTTGTTTAAAAAAAATCAGGCTCTGTAATGTTTAACTTTCCAGTACAAGACAAGATATTTATTAACCAATCACGGTGCCCATAAAGAGCTGAATAATCATAATATATATACAACATACATACAGTCAAACCTGGCATAACGGTCACCTTTGTATAATGGTCACCTGCTCATAACGGTCATTTTCATGCTCTCCCGGTGCATTTTACTATATATTTTAATTCGATATAGCGGTCACCTGTTCAATGTGGTCAGCGGTCATCATTTATTAGTAATTTTCGGCGTAAAACCTTTGTATAACGATAAAATTTAGGTGTTGCTAAATAAACAAACACCATGCACCATGTATTTTGTGAATAGTAAATTACATAAACGACAGTTTATCCCCGGGTTGTTATTGGAGATTTTTATTCATTACAACGAGAATAGAAATTCACTCACCAAAAATATTTTGTATCTAGTGCATCATGTTCAAATCATCAACATCCGTAAATAGGAAAGCTTTGAAATTTGACAACAAAGTGAAAGTGATAAATCATTGTGATGTTGGGAAAAGTTGTCAGGCTGTGGGCGAGGAGATGGGTGTTGGTCATACCCAGATAATGAACATTCTTTAAAGAAAACGTGAGATTCTTGATGATTTCGAAAACAATGTACCCAGTTCAACATCGTGTTACTGGAAATTGTACTTTTGTTTATTAAATATCTTTATTTATTTATTTGTATGTTTTATTCAAATCATATCATATTGAGATAATTTCATCAACAATAAATGTAAACAAGAGTAATATTACGACAGGAATAAAATAACAAGTAAAACATTATTAAAAACATAAAATGTAATGAAAAATGTTTATTTACAACTAACTTGCAATATTTTGTCAAAAAATCAAAATCCTTCATATAAAGGTCACCTGTATATAGCAGTCATTTTGTCAATCTTCCCCAGGTCACCACTATATACAGGTTTGACTGTAATTGGATTGATTTGAATACACATAATATGAAAACATATTTTATAGGGCTTATGATGAGATTAGGCTGGAGATACAGAGCAGAAAATGTCTTCGGAAATCTAATCTCAATGATCTTACCATTCTAAGGCCAGTAAGGCTTAATTTTCAACAAAAACTTTTGTTTGTTTTGATGGAAAAAAAATTCTAGTACATTAACAACATGACTGAACTATTCTCAGCACTTATACAGTTATAGTTCACGGATCTCGTTATGAAATTGTAGCCAATGTACAAAAAAAATGTAGCCTTGTCTGTTCAGTGAATGCTTTTGAATTTGAATTTGTTGCTTCTCCGCTAAGCATGCAGCATTATGCCATTAAGGAGAAAGAGCAAAGACTGGTTGGCTCGGAATTAGAATAATGTGTCAGAGTGGAGTGACCTGCGGACTGTTGTTTCAGTGAGCTACATGTACAGTAGCACTATAAAAATCCAACTCAGCGTGTTGGTCTAGTACAAAGCGGATTTCATAATCATCTCATTGAATATTAACTTGTTCTCGCCATGATATAGCTGAGAAATTGCTGAACTGGCGTTAAACAACAATCACTCACTCAGTGAATGTTCCAACCATCCGATGTCGACGATCGAAAATCAGTACTAGTAGATGGATATATAGATAATATTAGGTTACAAGCCCCTGTGATTAGATTTGAGACAGCAATCTATTTGGTACATCGAGATGATGAATACACAAACTTATTGATTGTAAGATTATTATACCTCAATACATGTATGATATAAATACTGGTTTGATATAAAGAAGTTCAAAACAGAAACAATGTAATTTTCCAATTTTTTTTAGTTCAATGTCATTATACTTCTTATGAGTAACAGCAAAATATGTTACTTATCAAACGTTTTAATGACAGAGAAATTAGCATTTATAAGAGGCCATGCCAAGGGATATATTATTATGTTTGGTTTTGTGTTGTTTTCTGGTTTATTTTCACACCATTTTGGAAATATTTTTTATTGCATATAAAATTGGAAATTTTATACCATCAAGGTTTTAACGTTAATTTTCGCATACATAATAATAAAGAAAAATCAAGAAAGATATTCCCTTCAAACAAGGGAAATAACTCCTCACTCAACATTAGCTTTTTGCTATATTTGCAGAGAACTCGAACAAATACAAATACACTCCCAATACAAAATCGGCATTGTGTCACCATTTTCAAATTATTATTGTTGAACTTTTAGGCGAACTATTTTCCCCTCGAATCGAGAATTTATTTTACACATAATTAAAATCAGATTATTTCTTTTTTTAGACATAAAAAAAGATTAAAGATCGGTATTTTTTCAAATCATGAAAAATTTCCAATTGAAAACTGCATGGTCGGATTTATTATCTTTTGCATATTTCAGGTCAATGTATTTTTCAGTTTCTATAAAATTTATTTATCCCGAGGTACCTAGTCAAATCGCCACACTGCAATATCGCCCCCACATTTATCAAAATCGCCCCAACATTTAAAAAAAATATTAATAATGAGTTATTATTATTATTATTATTGGTTTTGAAAACGACATTCTGATGAGGAATAATTGAGATAATATATATTATAGCCAATAAAAATTACAGTTGGTACATGTAATCGGAAACCTTATTGTTTAATTCTGTCCTTGTAATAATTAATGTTTTCTTTTAATCACGCATTTCTTTGTAAAGTATAAATGCACTGTTTGTGTAATAATTAATTAGCTGCCTGGTTTTTTGTTGTTTTTTTTTGTTGTTGTTGTTCCAATCGGAAGCATTTTAAATGTGGGTGCAACTGAGTCTATGTGAATTCTTTAGCATTGGATACTTTCCCGTACATGAATACTTAATATAAACAAAGAGCGTCATAACTTTAATACATTGTATATCCATGGTTATTTCCCCGTATTTATTCGGAATAATATGATAATAGGTGTTACCTAACTTGGGACGAAGTCCAATAATTTTTTTATACAATATATCGGGGACTAAACTCCGGACAGTTTTCGTATCCGCTACCGAACATGGTTCATAACCGGAATTAGTAAATAAACTTTATTGTACTATAGCTTTAGTTTGCACATTTTGTTGCGATGCTTTATTCACGAGAAAAACCGTCATTAGTTTTATACATCATAAAAATTGTCGGTCATCTTTGTTGATGGTTGTCAAGGACAACTTCACGCTCTATCTCGCGATATTTTGAACAGGTTCCACTTCTCACGAGAACTGCAACTTGATTTTTTTTTCTACATCCTTGTACCCGTTCTTGATTTAATTTATACCGTTTTTAGTACTTTGATACTCGTGCCCCTACAAGAGCAATTTTTTACTGCATCGAATTTTTTGCAGAAACCCACTGTAGCTGTACATGTATTGCTTCCGGTATGTCATTTCCGGTGCATGAAAATTTAGTCATTATAGACCTTTTTATTCTTAAAAACATGGGCGCGGCCATTATAGACTTCCGATTGTGTCCGCCATTGCCAATATACAAAAATATTATGTTCTCGGGGTTTATCGATACACTAACATATGGTTTCTCTAGTACAGGTGTCACAAAAAACTGTTATTTCGGCTTGAAATTCAATGACAACACCTGCTGTGAAGTGATTTGTAAACGGAGATATAATGACAACAAATAAATTACCCGGTATGGGCCCAAGAACTAGTATAAAAGCATGGACCCAAGAACTAGTATAAAGCAAGCTGAATTATCTAGTCTAGGATTTTTAAATATTGAAAACAGAGTAAAACAGCTTTGATTGAACCATGCTCATAAAATCTATTATGATACATGTCCTTCTTATTTGAAAATAATTTCATCAAAATTAATGAACATCATGCCCATAATACTAGATCAAGTCAGATTAATTATGTTACACCAAAAATTAAAGGCATCGAATCAACAACATTTTACTACAATGGAATCCATGATTGGAATTCTCTATCCGATTCGATCAAATCCACCAATGATTTGCAAAGA
>MJUT01010771.1:285465-295581 GCA_002080005.1 Gigantidas platifrons | reverse complement strand
TTTTTTGTATCTCTTGGCAGTTTATGTTTTGCAACTGACGAAGACGGTTGTGCCGTCGAAAATTTTTGCAATACTTTGTTTAAATATGTTTATGATCTCCATGAAGATATATTTTGTTTGATTGTAGATTAATATTGCAATTTAGAGATACAAATTATGAATTTAGCTAGGTATTTACAGAAGTCGATACGAATAGAGAAGAAAATATTAAAATATACATCGCACCAGACCTTTATCGCCCGTTGTATTCAGGAATCTGTTGTGCCGAANAAAAATTATCCTGAACATTATGAATAAATAAAATACACAAAGCTCAAGATCAAACTTTGTGTAATTTAAAACCTGTTAGACCGTTTATTTTCTTTTGTTTATACCCTCTTGTTTTTCAATTACACACATGTATATAATTTGTTTGTGGTCATATAAAAATGTAATCCAAGGGATTCCAAATAAAATGGAATATTTGTTTAGATGCAACCGATAGCGATAAAGACCGATACAGACATATACTATAGGCAGACTCGCGAATCACTGTTTATTAAGATGTGTAACACTCAACAAGAGGGTATAAACAAAAGAAAATAAACGGTCTAACAGGTTTTAAATTACACAAAGTTTGATCTTGAGCTTTGTGTATTTTATTTATTCATAATGTTCAGGATAATTTTTAGTTAAGAATTTTTTACGACGTCATAGTATCACGATTAGAGGTTATGACGTTGTCTTGTTGTTTTTNGTTTATTCTGCCATTACTTTGTAAAGCTTAGTGGAGGGAGGTAAACTTGGTTAATAATAAAGTTGAATTTCAATTCAGTTTTGTCTATATTTCATTATTTGTGTATTAACCATGTTAAATATTATTATTTCACAGAAAATAACAACATTATCCAATGAAGAGAATATCTAGGTTATATAGAATGTATTTTTTTTTTGACAGGATAAATTTGAAATTCAAAAAGATTCTATAAAACCTGGGGCGAAGGTTGTGATAGTAGATGATTTATTAGCCACTGGTGGTATGTACATTATTCTAGACTAGTAACTTATATTTAGATTCACCAGAAATAGAGAAAGAACAAATGATACTAATGCAATACATTTTTATATGACCACAAACAAATTATATACATGTGTGTAATTGAAAAACAATTATACTCTTTTTATGATATATAAGGTCACTGGATAGTATAAACACATTTAATAAACGTAATATTGAAGGGTCAACCAAAAATGGACAATCCAGATAAACTGGCAAATAAACGTTAGAGAATACTGAAGGGTCAACCAAAAATGAACAATCCAGATAAACTGGCAAATAAACGTTAGAGAATACCGAAGGGTCAACCAAAAATGGACAATCCAGATAAACTGGCCAGATAAACTGGCAAATAAACGTTAGAGAATACCGAAGGGTCAACCAAAAATGGACAATCCAGATAAACTGGCAAATAAATGTTAGAGAATACCGAAGGGTCAACCAAAAATGGACAATCCAGATAAACTGGCAAATAAACGTTAGAGAATACCGAAGGGTCAACCAAAAATGGACAATTCAGATAAACTGGCAAATAAATGTTAGAGAATACCAAAGGGTCAACCAAAAATGGACAATTCAGATAAACTGGCAAATAAACGTTAGAGAATACCGAAGGGTCAACCAAAAATGGACAATCCAGATAAACTGGCAAATAAACGTTAGAGAATACCGAAGGGTCAACCAAAAATGGACAATCCAGATAAACGTTAGAGAATACCGAAGGGTCAACCAAAAATGGACAATCCAGATAAACTGGCAAATAAATGTTAGAGAATACCAAAGGGTCAACCAAAAATGGACAATCCAGATAAACTGGCAAATAAACGTTAGATAATACAGAAGGGTCAACCAAAAATGGACAATACAGGGAAACCGGCAACACAGGGCACACAAAACAAAAACAAAAAACAAGCAAAAACACACAAAAAATGCTTAAATTGGACATTAACTACATAGAATCGACTCATTATAAAATTTGTAACATCATTTATTAAAAGTGGAAGTTGAAGGAGCATAATTTTTGTCTGTGTCTGTTATCTGGCTTTTACTTGACATGTTACGTAAGGTTTAATGGTATTTCGTCACTTTCGGCAATTTTTCAACTGAATGTAGGTTATTTTCACTACCAGACTTATATTAAACTGACTGATGAAACCTCAGCTATGGGTAGAGAGTAAGATGGTCAGTGATTCCTGTGTAATACCAAATTAGCAATTTCTCAGCTATATCATGACAAGAACAAGTTACACTACTATGCCACCATAAACACAGAAATATAGTAGTAGTATGCTACATTGTATATACATTATAACACTGTATAAAGAAGAATCAGACAAACCAATTACAGATTCTACACTGCACAAAAGACAAACTCTGATATAAAATAATAATAAGGGATATATATCATGGATATATTTGAAGTTAATAATTATTACATGAACAAAAAAATCTGAAACAGGGCTGTTATGGCTGCTCTTAGTAGCATACAACAGAAATCACCTAACACCTCTAACGAGGGGCCCGGGTGACTCAATGAGTTAAGTCGCTGGATCTAACAACTCATTCAAGTCTATCACCAATACGGCGTAGGTTCGCACCTGGCTTTGTAAATTACAAAAAAGGGTGCACTCGACTCGCAGCCGCAAGTGATAAAGTTTACCAGTTGCTTGCCCATGGTCGGTGGTTCTCTCTGGGTACTCCGGCTTCCTCCACCACTAAAATTGGTTGTCATGATATAGCTGAAATATTGTTGAAAGTGGCATTAAACACCAAAAATCAATCAATCAATCTAACATTGTGTGCTTTCTTTAGATGATTTATGCTCATGTAACTGAAGATTCTAGTTTATGAGCTGGTTTTTGATGATTTATGCTCATGTCACTGAAGATTCTAAGTTTGTGAATATACTTTTAATGATTTATTCTCATGTAACTGAAGATACTAAGTTTTGTGAGTATACTTTTAATGATTTATGCTCATGTAACTTTGAAGATACTAAGTTTGTGAGAATACTTTTAATTATCTATGCTCATGTCACTTTGAAGATACTAAGTTTGAGAGCCTACTTTTGATGATTTATGCTCATGTAACTGAAGATTCTAAAATTGAGGGCCTACTTTTAATAATTTATTCTCGTGTAACTTTGAAGATACAAAATTTGAGAGCCTACTTTTAATGATTTATGCTCATGTAACTGAAGATTCTAAATTTGTGAGCCTACTTTTAATGATTTATTCTCATGTAACTTTGAAGATACTATTAAAGTTTGTGATAATACTTTTGTTGATTTATTTCATGTAAACTTTGAAGACAGGTATTGTACATATCAAATGTAATTTATTTACTGTTATTTCTTTAGGAACAATGAAAGCTGCCTGTGAACTATTGGAGAAAGCTTCAGCAAATATATTAGATTGTCTAGTTGTTATAGAATTAAGTGATTTGAAAGGCAGAGACAAAGTTCCAAAAAAGGTTTCTTCTCTGGTGCAATATTAATGTACCTGTATCATGTTAAGTGAAAAGGCTTAGCATTATGTAATAACAGAATAAACTGGTTTAGTATATAGCTGTTACAAATATTAATATTTCAATTAAAATAACATAAATTTTACTTGTACAGTTGAACCTTGCTATATAAAACTCAGATAGGTTGTTTCCCTAGAATATCTAAATGTAAAATGTTTGATGGTTTGTAGTATTTTTCAACTTATTTTATATTGTCATTACTCTAATACTTGGTTGTTTCAAGGTAAATTTCATCTGTTGACACACTACTATATTTGATTTACATAATCAACGAGAGGGCCCGGGTGGCTCAATGAGTTAGGTAGTTGGATTACCAAACAACTCATACAAGCCTATCACCAATACGGTGTGGGTTCGCACCTGGCTTTGTAAATTACAAAAAAGGGTGCACTCGACTCGCAGTCGCAAGTGATAAAAGTTTACCAGTTGCTTGCCCATGATCAGTGGTTCTCTCCGCCTTCCTCCACCACTAAAACTGGTCGCCATGATATATATAGCTGATGTATTGCTGAAAGTGGTGTTAAACACCAACAATTCAAATTCATAATCAACGACCAACTAAAACATACACAACGAAAATAGATATATACATGTGTTTATATATCGATGATGTTTAAAAAAAATTTATTTCAGTATTATGAGTTACTTGATTTTACTTGTAAAAGATATCATGTTTATAGAATGTCATTTATAATATACAAGTTTAGATGCTGTAAAAAAAAAATACGGGAAAACTGTGTTTAATATATATGGTTCAGTTCGAAGGTTTTTATAAATGGTGATAAAGCAAACTATAGCAATTATTATTAAAATAAGCTTTTAAGCAAGTTAATGTTGATTTTAATTATGGGGTGTCCTTCCTTAATACAGGATGGCTTTTGCTTTTTGTTTATTATATAACATGATGAAACATAATCAGTGTATATATCATCATATTCTGATATTTATGAATCAGTTTGACCAAAATGTTAGGTTTTCATCAGATTTTGTTTTGCATTGTTTTTTTGCTCCATTGAAAAACAAAATGTTATTAAAAATTTGATGTTTTCTTTCGTTATTCTTTTTTAAAAAAAATTTTTCTTTTCTTTTTTGCTAGATTTTTTTTAAATAATTTTTGTTAACATCCCAAATGATAACTGATTACCTACTTAATGTACGCTGGAGAGGGATTGTAATATATATTTATACCTACTTAATGTACACTGGAGAGGTATTGTAATATATATTTATATACAATAGAGTAAAAATAATTGGCAGGGGATGAATCATTGTGTTACATTTTTGTATATTCTATTATGCATACATAAAAATTGTCATTGATATCAGTTTTCAAATACATGTAATCTCAGTTTTAGTGAAATTTGGTGGTTTTGATACATTTTTACTGTAATGTTGAATGCATTCATATCGCCAAATATCTAGTATTATAATTTATATGCAGAATTATGTGTTCAAACTTATTAGATTTATCTATCATTCTATACTTAATACATGTAAACTTGACTTAAATATCAGAATATTGTAAGCATTTTGTTTATAAAACTTGTTTAATCCTCTCTGTATTTACTTTTGATAAGTAATGGATACATTCTCCAGCTTAATTGTTTAGCCATTTTAAAGGAAACATGGCATGGAAATTCAAGATGATCCCCACATAAAACTCCATAGAAAAATGTTTAATACACTTTTTCTCAAAAAGTGCAAACTATACACCAATGATGATCCTTTACAAAGTTTACTTTTTTTTACATGGATTGTAAATCCAGGATTCTACCACCATGGGGCATAGGACCCAATGAATAACAATATTTTAGGACTCCCTGTCTCTGATACTACTTATCAACATTTGTTGCTATGGTATTTAAATGGTCATGTACAAAGTTTACATTTGTGTTGCTCATAAATCCAAGGTGGCCTTCTCCACACGAGATAGTTTAACATAGTACCAGGAACAATTACATGTACACTGATGTAACAAATCCTGAACATGAATAATTGTTGGATGGCCATTGAAAAAAAAATTGTTTTCAATTGGTAAACAGGCATTTAAGAATGCCATTAATGATGGACATACATTGCAGTTTAAAAACTAACTTCTCTAATGTAAAACCCAGAAAAAGTTCTGTGATTATGTAACAATTATTTTAAGTATACATGTATAGTTATTTGGTAGATATTTAATTTTTATTCAATAATCATCTAATTAATAACAATAATAACCAGACAAGCATTTTGTTTTGAATTTTTATTTTGTGGACTTAAAATTTAAAAACTTTCTTCAGATAAATAATATACAGATCAAACATATATTTTCTTGTACATTGATTAATGCCACTGAACTCAATTATGCAAAAAAAATAATTCTATTCGATTCCAAGCTTAATATTGGACTGACTTGAAATTTAAGTGTCAGATGGATAAATTATTAGGTCCTTTTCACAGATACAATACAAATTGGGTTAAGATTACTTGATCAACACAGTCATCCTGGAGTAATACATATCAGTCAGAACTGCATTGGTTGGCTCGGAATCAGGATAATGTGTCTGAATGGAAGTGACATGTCTACCAGCAGACTGTTGTTTCAGTGAGCTAGCACTATAAAAATACAATTCAGCATGTTGGTCTAGTACAAAGTGGACCTCATCATCATCTCATTGAAAATTAACTTGTTCTCGCCATGATATAGCTGAAAAATTGCTGAATTGGCATTAAACAATGACTCGCTCATTTCAGCCAGCCACTTGTTACCGGACCTTACATTCATTGGTTTTCATTATAATGTTCCTTTCTCAGCAAATGACATACATCTAAGTTATAGATCTAATTATATGCCACCTGACCTCATTTACACATGTCAACATTGTACTTTTTTTATCATCTATGTCCACATTTGTTTTCTGTTGTCATTCCAGAATTATGTCCCCTTATAATTAGTTTAAAGATGGATGCAGACTAAACCTGTCATGTAAACAAACACAAAAAAGTAAACACTGTGTTAACTTTGCTTTTACTAAACAGTGGATGCAACTAAAAAGATAAACTTTGCATTTAAAGGGGCATTAGCTACGATTTTGACCAAAAAAATTATATGCTTTGGAAATTGGTAAATAGCTTTAAAATGATGAAATAAAGGTAAATATTTCACATTAAACAGCTTATCAAACCACTTTCCGCCTTTTGAGAACGAAAATTACCATCGATTACTTATTTGCTTGCAAGCAAATAATTTGACCTCGCTTTTTCCGTATGCAATTGACCTTACTAGTGACAGGTAAAAACGAATAATTTGTATTTTGTCGCTTATTAACTGCCAACTTGCATGGTTCTTTGTCCGTAATTAACACAGACTAAAAGCAGATTCACAAAAAATAAGAAATTAGTGCATTGTTGTACTGATTTAATGATGATTCGACAAACTCCGTAAACAATGTCGATAATTAATCAGATGGCGTCCATTTCTTGATCGATCTCAAAACACAAGCAGTTGCATGTTTTTTCCCCGATGAGGGTACATTTCATAACATTTATAAGTTACAGAAACATGTTTTATTAAGGCATCAATCATATCTGATAGTTTTTATGGGTAACAAAAATTTACGATTTGGCAGATAATGCCCTTTTAAGTAAACAAAGAGTTTAATTATATAAGTAATAAATTATCAGTCATATTGATATTTTTTTGTTTATATATAAATGTAAATGGCCAGAATTATCGTTTGTCATAGAATAGACAGAGCAGAAGTGAACATGCAATGCAAACAGCATGTTAAAAGTAGTAAACGGTACAGTAACTTATAAAGTGCACACGTTTTAACACAAAACACACACACATAAAAGGAGTAGACACAAAAATATGTGTTTGTCATGTTAACTGTTTTGTTTACCATCACTTTGCGAAGTTTAGTTCTCGTCCATCTGTATGTGAAAAACAATTATTTTGTGTTAATGAATAATGACTACCCAAATTACATAAAAATGAAACACATGTGCTTATACAAGGTCTGTAATGTGTAATTTTGACCAGGATTCCAATATCGTGACATGAAAATATACATGTTTTGACAAAAGTGTGCAGATTTATAATGGTTGTTAAACATTGCAGAATTCTAATTTTTTACACAAATAAAATTATCTCACTTTTTTCTGTTGTTATATTTTTAAGACATATTTAATAGAAGCCCAGTTTGTTGGATACTCTACATAGGACTTGGTTAATCACTACTGAATGTGGCACATATGACCACGGATATTTTATTCAACCTTACATGAGGACCCGGGTGGCTCAATGAGTTAGGTAGTTGGATTACCTAACAACTCATACAATCCTATCTCTAATACGGCGTGGGTTCGCACCCGGCTTTGTAAATTACAAAAAAGGGTGCACGCAACCGCAAGTGATAAAGTTTACCTGTTGCTTGCCCATGGTCGTTACTCCGGCTTCTTCCACCACTAAAACTGGTCGCCATGATATAGCTGAAAGTGGCGTTAAAACACAAAAAATCAAATAAAAAATCACAGATATTTTCTACTTGTCATAGTCCCAATACTGTCCTTTGCTATTTCATGACTTTTCATTGGATTTTTAACAAGAGTAATATGACAGGTGCCATTAGAGGAGCAGGAATGGCTTACCCTTCCAGAGCACCTGAATGCAACCCTGTTTTAGTGAAGATTGTTAGCCAAATCTTTAGTTCTATGTGTAGCGTTTTGTTTGTCCTTTTTCTTTTGGCAACTGATTGTCTGTTTAAGACTTCTGATTACCCCCTATGGTATCTTCAAACTTTTCTTACTTAGCTCTGGGCGAGCTAGAAAATAATTTTTGGTTAAATGAAATGGGGAATTTTTGCATAGGACCGACATACATCATATGTACCATGTTACAAATCATTAGGACTTGTAGTTTCATTGAATTGCCCATATTGCATCCATGTTTTTTCCAGATCAGAATAAAATTAGGAGTCTTTGAAGAGTAACAAACAATTTGAATTTGTAGTTTAGTCTGCAATGATTTTAATGTTTCATCAAGTCAGAGAAAAGGATTGCCGTTCTCCGTCATGTTTTACAACACAATATTAAATAGGAAATAGTTATAGGGCACTTAAACTGATGTCTTCAGTTTTCACTTGTCTGGAATACTTATAAATAAGAACTGTCTAGTGCATTAATGTGCGACAAAACTATTGTTCTGTTTCCATGGTTTTGATGTAATTTTATTATTTTTCTTTGGCGATACACTTAACATCTAACAACATCCTGTTTGGGGTCATCCTTTGCTCATCCAATCATATACAAAACTTCTATGCCAAAAGATTTAGTAGGCTCATCGCTGATTGGTCAGTGGAAAATGTGATCTCTGACATGATGCCACACAGGATGTATCGCCAATGAAATTACAAATAAAAAAAAGATACAACAATCATCTAATTTTAATTATATTGCTTTATAGAGGAGCTCACATACTTGATTTGTATTATGTAAAAATAATTTGGACTTGTAGTTTCTAAAGAGAATATTTTTATGCCCCCGCGACTATTGGTCGGGGGCATGTTGTTTTACCCCTGTCTGTCACACTTAGTATGCATAGTTTGTCCAGCTAACTCCTCCTACAGTTTTTGAGCTAGACCTTTTATATTTTGTAGATACTTAGTACTTACACTGAAGGTGTGCATATTTTATGGATTTTGACTTTCAATAATTTTTTACAAAATTATGGATGCATGAACTTGACAGATTTTGCTAAATCCATATAGGATATATATGGTTTGTCTGGCCAACTCCTCCTACAGTTTGAGCTAGACCTTTTATATTTTGTAGACAGTTAGTACCTACACTGAAGGTGTGCATATTTTATGGATTTTGACTTTTCAACAATCTTTTACAAAATTATGGATGCATGAACTAGACAGATTTTGCTAAATCCATATAGGATATATTTTATTATATTAGTTTTTGATTATCTTGTCATTATAAATTGTTTTTGATGAAGTCACATTTGAAGCTTTCTTATCCATTTCATCCAGTAGTTGGGTCTTTGAACATCACAAGGGGCCTGCATGGCCAAGTGGTTAAGGTAGTTGGTTTACCTGTACAATCACTGTAGCCTATCACCTCTGGGTTGTGAGTTCGTGCCCCGCTTTGTAATCAACAAAAAAGGGTGTACTCTACTTGCAATCGTACATGATAAGGTCAGCGGTTCCCTCTGCCACTAAATGGCTGAAATACTGCTGAAAGTGGCATTAAACCCCATTCAATCAAACATCACATTGCTAGGTACAGTTTCATTTATTTCAGTCATTTCTGCTTGATGCTGAATAAGCAAAACATTGGTTTACCCTTTTGCAATTATAACTGCGGGGGCATTGTATGTGTCTTACAGACACAAACACCTTTTAAAGTTTTCTACATCATACCTGATGAATAATATACCATTCCTTGAAATTATGTTATATTGAAAATCCATTTTGGCTCTTCAAGACGTTTTCTTTGCATTATACCCCTACACATTCCTCAGAACCAAACCAAAAGTTATGGTACATAGTAAATTGGGGGGG
>MJUT01010771.1:237500-262046 GCA_002080005.1 Gigantidas platifrons | reverse complement strand
TGGTCGGTGGTTCTCTCCGGCTTCCTCCACCACTAAAACTGTTCGCCATGATATAGCTGAAATATTGTTGAAAGTGGCGTTAAAACACAAAAAGCAATCAATCAATCAATTACAATTGAACATCTTCTGTGACGCATATTTGCTGTTCAAAATAAAAATGTAAAGTGAAACCTTCTCATAAGGTCACCTCTATTAAGCAGTCACTTGTATTAAAAGGTCACATTTTTCTTGTCCTGTCATGGACAATTTCATATGAATTGAACCTCTTTTAACAGGTTTTGCAAGGCCACTTTTTCTTTGTCCCAAAGGTGACCTCTTAATACAGGTTTAACTGTATATATAATGTATTGCTAATTTAGATGCATTTCTAGAATAACATTCATTAGGTACGTGCAGCTTTAAGCTAGGAAAGTCAAATGACTTAAATCTTTGGGAGCAAATAAAATCACTGGGCCTAATGGGTTTCGCCAAAATCGGCGAAAGTCACCTATGACTGAGGGAGGAGAAGGTTAGTTTTAATAATAATTACATTATTTATATAATCAAAGGTATACTTTTGTTGAGTTTGGTAATTTTTATTGAAAGTTTTTTTTTGCGTTGCAAGGTAATATCATCAAAACGAGAATAAAACGTGTATTTTCGTTGTTTTGTTTGCGTGCAGCTCGTCTCCCAGCATCATACATTATGCATGTCCAAATTTCCGAACTACACGCGCAATGACTCTGATCTGTACACTTCAGTATGAATTGAACTCTCAACGCTTCCTTCAATTCTACTCAACGGACATGTTGGTGGCTTATATGTATGTTTATTCTTGTTTTATTATAATTCGCCAAAACTTCTTTCCTGTTTCTTTTATCTATCAGAATCAGTTAAAATTCTCGTACAACTGAATGCTGGTTTTCCATCGGCAGCCATTTTTGTCGTACAGACAGAAGTTATGTTCGAGATGTGTTTTCGTGACAATAAAAGAATATGGATAGACATTTTAAAACTCAATAATTAATGTTAATTTATGGGGGTTTTTTTAACACCAAGATATATTTTATTCAACAATGCTTATTACATTTCACCTTCAAAGTCCAAGCTCCTTTGAAATTAATTTATGTTTTTAATGTATTCCTTATAAACAATATATGGATAACAAAAATCACCAAAATCTACGACTTTAAACTGTAAATTTTAATAAAAGTCAACAAAATAAAATAGAACTACCCTGTACAGACCCTCAATGTTAAGGGTGATGCAACGTTACTGAAGCAAGATTAAGTAGTGGAGAATATACTCCAACTGTAGATTCTTAAAAATAATGAACGAGACCCGTAAGCGTCGAGTTGATTATTTTTTTTAAAGAATTTACAAGTTGGAGTGTATACATAATACATTTCTATCTGCAACAGTGTTTTCATTTTATATTTTTACCTTTTTAATGTTCAGAAAGCTAAATAAGCCACAATTAACAAAAAATAAACAACAAAATTTTATCGGCATCCGTGTTTTTGATTCTCGTTTATATTTAGATATTTCAAGGTCTTTCAAGTGAATAGAATCGTTTATATTTAGATATTTCAAGGTCTTTCAATTGTCCCAAATGTTCACCTGTGGTCTGTCTGATTTGTTATTACTTGTGGTCGGTTCATTAGCTGTTTTTGTATTACGAGAATACATTTTAAAAGTTCACATAATCGTCAGTTCTGAACATAAATTATGCCAGACCTAAAATAATTGTCTCGTGTCTTGTTTATATTGATCTATTGCTTCTTTAAACAAATTGTTGATATTTTTTTTAACAACGCTTACTATTAAGAGTCATACTAATTATAGTAATGTGGTCACCGTAGCCGTGTGTCTAGATGGAAGTTAATGGTCAAAGTAGACTTTAAAAAGCACAGCAGTGGTTCGATACCCGAAAATCCCACAATATGTACAACACGTTTTTAAGCCTAAACCAGTAAAAGGTTAAAGTTTATATATTCAAAAACAAAAGAATAAACTGTAGATTCTTAAAAATAATCCACTGTTCGAACAATACAGTGACGTCAGAGAAAATAGGTCGACTTCGATTTGATAAACTCGGGTGACGCTAGTTACTAGAGTTCCAATCTAACGATGCGAGTTACTCTGCAACGTCATCATTTTGACCTGTTACCACACCATGGGCAGGTTTAGTCGAGTAGAGTAAAAAGGAAAGATGGCGGAGAAAATGCGGTAAGAAAAAAATGAAAATGATTTTCACCAGATTTCGACTTCTTGCATTATATATTGTAACACAAATGATAAATTAATAGATTTATGAACCAAAGGAACAACTTTGAGGGAATGTTCGAAATATCAAAGTCCAGAGACAAGGCAAAATAGTTTAAGCAGGGCCCGTATGCATAAAACATCTTAACCTAAGTATTGCTTAAACTAAGATTTCACTAAGGAATCCCTTAATTAAGTGATAATCTTAAGTAGTATGTACATAACTATTTAAGTTTTTACTTAGCCAAGTAAACCTTAAGTGGAAATTATCGGAACTCTTTTCCATTTACCGTTTAATATTATATTTATTCATCCTTGGTAATTTCGTTTTAATTTTTAAATAGATACATAATGCACGCTTTTATTACTTTGTGCGGTTAAGCATTCAAGGTCGGGTGTGTTTGAATTTTACTATTCGTGACTGTTGAAAATAAAAAATGTCTAAAAGGAAGCCAAATTGGATAGATAGAGAAAAAGTTGAATTGTTGGAGGAGTGCGAGAAAAGAAAGGCTATTTTAAAAGCAAAGTTTTCCTCATCGATAACTTCTGCAGACAAAAATAGGGCACGGCAGGAAATTGCAAATATAATTAATGCCGGGAATTCAGTAAAAAGAGATGTCAAAGAAATACATAAAAATGGGACAATATATGTGCTAACGCAAAAACTGAGGTTTCATTACATCTAAATCTTTCAAATAATTCAAAATCATCATATATTTCTAATGGATTAGTTCTATCTCTAAAGATACGTTCCCTTCTCATAGCCCTCCTAACTTCTAACATTCGATACCGGTTAACGTGAAACATTGTACGTGACAATTTTAATTTTGAAATGGACAGACCTGTACAAAGAATCAATGAAAATGTTACATAGCATGAATTTCACGCTTGTCATAAGATACTATACGTGTATGTACAGGTACATACGTGCACATTTTTAATCTGAAAAACAAGACTTGTGGTTCCAACAACGAATATTGATATTTTTGACGCAATAAATCAAGTAAACTGCCTCGGAAAAGTTACGTATACTTTCTGTTGAGATATGAATTAATTAATAATTAAAGCCAATCAAAATATTTCGGACAATATACCCATCCGTTATTCATTTAAATATGAATATCAACGATATTGACAATTTTTCGTTGTTAATTGGTTCGGAGTCGCTACATTTTACATACTTAAGATACCTCAATAGGTACCTTAGATTTAAGTGAAAACTTAAGTGTATTCTTATTTTAAGGAGCTTTATGCATACCACTTAAGTGGAATGGGCGGAGCTATTTAAAACTAAGATTTTGCTAAGGAAAATTTGCTAAGTGTTTTCTAAGGAAAATCTTAACTTAAGTAGCTTTATGCATACGGGCCCAGACCTAGGATTCTACATGTCATTGATCATTAATATTTGGTCAGTTGATACGTCGGAGAGAAATTATGCAAATAAAGCTGATAATTGAGTCATTTCAATCTACTTTTCCACACGACAGACTTGAAGTACTCTAAGCTTTCGGACGGGCAGGGGGATTAGCTGTCGTTTCCGACTGGTATGTCGGTTTGTTGATATTATGTTGGAATTTGAGTAATAGTTGGCTGATAAACTATTTAATCTGTAATTGGTAACATGTTCATTCGGCATATACATAGTATAGTCAAAGTACACCTCCTGTCCCGAAGTTTAATTGTATATTCTTGGTGTACAAATTGTGGATAATTATTGAACTGTCTGCGACACAGATAAAAGGACCATGGTATTTTATATGCTTGTGTATGTAAAGCAACATATAAACAGCCATTCGATCCTGTCTGAGAGGAATTAACTTATTTCCAATGTTGAAGATTAAAACACATTTTGTTTAACTTACGTTTTTAAATGTCTGGTTGAATACATGGCATACCTTCAATACTATCCCATGACCAGTCGAGATCGAAATGCCAAATAAATTGGCTGCTTCTCGCATGGACTCCTGGTTTGAAATAATGTACAATATAATCAATAACAATTGTTTTTTCTGGTGGGATTCGTTCTTTACCACTAACATTATTGGAGGTTAGATGTGGTGCAATTGTCTGCAGAATGATTTCAAATGTTGCCCGGTCAATCATGAAGTACATGCGGAAGTCCGTGGATGAAAACTCTGGTACAATCGTCTCGGCAAAGTTAGAAAAACGTGGCACGTGTCTTTTTTGAATACAGTTAAAGGAAAAGACCATGGTCTTAACAAGTTGGCGTGAAAATTTAAATGACAGTAAATAAAAGACATTTGTGTTAATGAATGTTAAAAATAGTATATCGTAAGGTAGAATTTGATGATTGAAGTTGTCTGTAGCACCAAATAATGGGGATCGCCATTTTCAAAACTCTTCAATGTGGAGGAGGCAAAAGTCCTAATCCATTCTCGGAAATTACACGTAGAAAACATTCCCCTCCTTTTCACCGTACAAATATACTCCTTTGCTTTATGAAAATGTAACATGGGATGGGAATATTAAGAACAAAATTAGAACGCTATACAATTATAAACATTGTATTGCAGTTGATCTGATATTAAAACATAACCAAACGGGCACGATGTTGAAAAGAGTCAGATACATGTTATTTATTCAACTAACATGATCTGACTGCGTGACGCCACACGAAGAGGTGTCATGGCCGCTTACACTACGACAGGAAATTCCAAATATTCATATTTTTAATTGGGTATATTAATGTTAATAAAGGTGTTTTTTTTAAATAATAAATTATTTACGAATAACAAGTTATAATGAATTGAATTAAAACAACTTTTCAACTGACTGGTCTTTTCCTTTAACATTGGACGCCGACGCCGCCGCCGTCGACGACGACGACACAGGTGACGACATAAGCTCTTCTGTACTTCGTACAGGCGAGCTAAAAATGTGCCAATCAAAACGGGTGTATCATTTTTAACTCTGATTTCGATCCATACATTTTCTAGGCCTCCTATACCTCCAAATCACATCTTTGACCAGCATGAACGTGTTTCTCGAACGTAGACAGCGACACCACCACCTTGCATATCTAAATGATCACACCTAAATGGGATTTGAAAATTGTCTAAAGAAATCGAATTCCTAGCGATATGCGAGTTCAACCACGTTTTACAGTGACTTGCGACAGATCAGTAGTTTTCTGCAGGTACTCTGGATTCCTCCACCAATAAAACTGATTGCCATGATATAACTGAAATATTGTTAAAAGTAGCGTTTCCCGATCGACACAAAAACAAGACAATTTATGTGCATTGACGCGAAGTTCTAACAATAGCTCACACGACCTTCGGCTTATGTGAGCTAAAAAGTCAGATACCTCAGAAAAAAAATCACACCATATTAAATTTCAGACTCGGTAGTTTTGTGAATCATAGAGCCGAGAGAAGTATCTCCGAACAAATCGCATTATTGGGTATCGTAGGTGATGTTAAATATCGGTACCAAAATCACGATCCTGTAAAATGTGTTTCCGTTTGGCCCAATGGTGTAGAGAAGGTGCCAAGCGTTACGACGACGAACTTAAAATAATGACGATAGCCCGCTTTTTGCAGTGGACCAGGCGAGCTAAATTTATAGTAGCAGCAATAAAAATTGACAACAAAAAATACACAGTCCTTGTCCCTAAAAAATTGATAGTTTCTAAGTATACTTAAAATTAGATGTTTTTCTTAAATATTTTTTTTTAATTCTTCCTTTGGAAACAGGTCATTGATGTCAAATGAAAAAATGATACATAAACAAGCATCTAATTTAAATAAGATTGTTGTTTATCAACATAACAGATCAAGGACACCAGTCTACAAGGACTCCACTAAGGTAAATAGTTTGTAAACATAAATATCACAAAACATTTTTTTTTAACATTTAATGATGAAAAAAATGAAAAATATATCTATAAATGCATGCATTCCAATTTTAATACAGGTATCCTTATTGCGATTTGGTCGTCTGTTTATACATTCACATTTAGCACTAATGTATCCATGATATGACACTAAACATGTTTAATTCCTCTGCGAAATTAAGGAGGTAGACAAAACAGTATATATACATTTGAGACGTATAATGAAAACATCCATATTTACATACTTCTAGAAATTGAAACTGTCAAATTCCTTGTACATGTTTTTATCACTGTTCACTGGTTTCATGTTTTTGTTTGGCAAAAAGGCGGAACCTAACCCCGGAGATGCGATCACTGGAGAACTTGATGGTTGAGACCCATCATCACTGCCTACACTGTCACGACGTTCCCCCAATGGGGGTTGACCAGGTTTTGGATACCACCAGTTATTTCCTAGAGGAAGAACTTGTTTTGGGGGTGTCTTTACTTCCTTTTTATCCATATTATATCTGGAAAAGAACAAAATTTTGAAATATGGGAAGCCGTGGTGGGCAATAATTATTCATGTAAAAAACAAATACAATGTATATATGATTTTGCATGCGTGTGCGTAAAAATAAAACTAAACACCCAAACAAAACAAAATAAACGAAGAAAAACTAGAGGCCCTGTTGTTAGAGTGATGGTTACGGTGTTTAGCGCCACTTTCAACAATATTTCAGTTATATCGTGACGGTCAGTTTTACTGGAGGAAACCGGAGGAACCACCCACCTACCGCAAGTCACTGTCAAACTTTATCACATTATGTTGTATCGAGTGCACCTCGCCATGAACGGGATTCGAACTCACAACTTTAGTGGTGATATGTACTGGTTGCATATGTTGTTGTAAATCCAACTATCATGATGGCCCGAAGCACTGTCGTCACACGAGTCCTGGTTTTATAATGTTGTAAAGATAAATTTTCTATCTCAGCGGGACTAGTATACCCAGTAATCTCGTTGAGATTAGTACACCTAGCATCTCGAGATCATGCTATTTTGTTTTAGTGTGGTTTATAATAGAGTATGTATACATGCAATCAATTGTTGGTATCTGCACATCAGGATTTTATCATAGATAAATATTAAATTATAAAACCATTTAAGGGGGAGGGGGTACGAGAAGATAAAGTAACACAATACTACACCGCCCGACCACAAGGGGTCACGATCATTTTCATATTTATTTGGGTTTATTTTCAATAAAATGTCATTTATTTTCTACATGTGCACTGTACATAGCTGGTTTTTTTCTGTATAGTAAAGAAGAAAAAACGCAATAATTTGTTAGTCACCAAGTGTGCGTGATGTGCGTGATGATCGATTGAAAAAAATAAACAATTCCCATACCGTTTGAGCGTTTCCGAGATAAATAAAAATAATAATGATATATTAGAAAAAGGATGCATTTATCAATGCACAAGTTTTGTTACGTAAAAAAAATAAGGTAGGCCTACTTACATTGTATGCAACGAAGTATCTTCTTATCCTCAAATTGTGTTTATGCTTTGCACGAAAAGCAAGCTCCTTATATATGAATGTCCCTGCGCAATATTATTGTTTGACCCGAAATGTGATTTGTAAACAAAGAAAAAAAAACCTTGACTATCCACGTTTATTTTGGAAGTGCGCAAAATCTATTTTTAAAATCAAGGTCACTGTTTACAGTTAGACACATTATATAATAATATGTTATTTTATTTATATCAATAAGTCAATATCATAGGAAAATAATGTACATGCATGTTAAAGGGTGAATGTACTTAAACATAAAACTAATTTATTATCAGACTCACAGGCGCTCGTGGCACGGTATTATCACCCCCTTTTTTTTAATTTTCTGTTTGCATATATCTTTTCAATAAAATTTCTTTATTTCTTTATTATTTCATCTTCCTTATTTTAACTTGTTCTTATCAATATTCATACAATCTTATGTTAACAGCAACTTACATGTTACTAATTATCCACGTGGATAATTAGTCCGAACAAGTTAAAATAAGGAAAAAGAGATGAAATAATAAAGAAATAAAGAAATTTTATTGAAAATAGATATGTAAACAGAAAGTTAGAAAAAAAGGAGAGGTGGTAATTCCGTGCCACGAGCGCCTGTGATCAGACTTAGGAACAGGTAGAAATGAGAGGGTTGCCGAGAATTTCACACATGGTAATTTCAGAGACAAGATATGAGGGGCGTGGGGGGGATATATATTTTGTCATCTTTTTGGGGGGACAACAAATCAAAAAATTTGAAAAGGTGCATTTTTAGCATGAAAGTAAAACATGTTCAGATTTTAAAGAGGTATAAGGATAGGCATTGAAACCAAATGAACTTTTTTGCTTGTCAGATTTAAAAGCTACCACCACTCGTATTTTTATTGCTATTGCTATTACATTTAGTCAGTGAATTGTTCTTGCTTTTACATATTAAAAACTGGTTATTTTCGCCGAAGCCTGTGTTTGTTGTACTTCATATAAGGGACTATTAATAAATTTTACTACAGGGCCCGGGTGGTTCAATAAGTTAGGTAGTTGGATTACCTAGCAGCTCATACAAGCCTATCACCAATACGGCGTGGGTTCGCGCCCGACTTTGTACACTCGACTCGCAGCCGCAAGTGATAAAGCTTTTTTTTTATATACCAGTTGCTTGTCCATGGTTGGTGGTTCTCACCTGGTACTCCGGCTTCTTCCACCACTAAAACTGGTCGCCATGATATAGCTGAAAGTGGCGTTAAACACCAAAAATCAAATCAATCAACCAATCATATATTATACATATAACTACAAATAAAACTTTTACAAAAGAAATATAACTCAATGCAAACAAGCACACATAGTGGTCGGGACACTTGCTCGTGATGAACATATCAAGCAAATCAAAGGCTGGTACCGAGTCTATAAGAAACACATTGACTTGACTCGTACAGGGACGGTAAGAGCACAAACAAGGGGGTCGTCCCGGGATACGGAATTAATCTTTCTTGATGCATAATTAAAGCAAATTTTAATGTACGACTTACTTCAGATTTGGTAAAAGAGAAATAACTCTAGGACAAATATTTTTTTTCAAAAACAAAAACTTGATTTTAAACAAGGGTAGGGTTATGGTGCTTAACGTCACTGTCAACAATATTTCAGTTATATCGTGGCGGGATTAAACACAAATAAAATCAAAATGAGTGTGATACAGGAAAATAGGATTTCAAATCGGATTAGCTCCACACTTTCATGGTGAACTCAATATATTACTTATTCTTTATGTGTCACGTCCGAGAGAAGAAGCTGAACATTTAAAAATTATATAAAGCTTCCGTTGAACATATTGATAATAATTAGATTCTGATTGAATGAATGTACAGTCCATGGACCGGTACTCACTCCCTCCAGATTTTTACACTTTAGTCAATATAATTAACATAGAGACCTAATGGGTAACATTTTTAATAATGGACCACAAATTTTGAAATTAATTGTCAGAGTTCGTATATATCATATATTAATAAACATCTGGAAAAAAAATTGCTGATTTGAAAACTGGATTTTTAAGAATTTTTGTTTGAAGATTTATAGAAGTCAAACGTTGTGTTAAGTCATTTCCGATGTAGTTAAAATTTGCTATATTTATTTAAACTTTAGCCACTTTCTAGAATTTATATTAATAATTTTATTGTCATATAAGCAAACATAAAGCTTGTGACAAAATAACAAACAAATAAACATAGTAATGAAATACATGTACATAACAAATCAATGATCTGGTTTGTTAGTCTGAGGGTCCCCTGTCCTCAGTTCCACTGAACTCTTCAAAAAGGAGCCAAGACTTTTAACCCGTCGAAAATCTGTTGGATTCAGAATGCATTTCATTTTGTCAATTTCAGAATTTGTAGAGTCAAAATTGGATAAAAAATTATTTCTGATATTTGTATTTCTTTGGCAATGGAAAAAGAAATGAAATGCATCACCAATACTGTTACTTTTGCAAAAATTGCAAATTCTAAGATTTCGGGGTACTTTTTTTATATCTACCCAATTCGACTTCTAAATTGCGATCACAAATTCTAAATTTTGTTATAAGTTTGCGAAATTCAAAATTTGGGTGTGACAAATAAAATCCCCTCTCATCATTAAGTTTTAAATGCTTGTATAAGAATAATTTATTTTGTTCTGTCAAGCATTCAATATAACGATTAGAGAGTTTAATATAGTGATTTTTAAGTTCTGATTTTAAAACAGGTTTCAAAGATTTTATGTCTTTCTTTGTTTTACAAGAGGATAGCTTGTCCATTTCTATCATATCTTTTGGCATCATGTCATTAATGTAGGTGTACCAACAGTATACATTATATTGAAGCCTTTCATCATAACATTCTCAAGACTTTTATTTCACTCTGACAGTAGGTACACTGCTACAAGAGACAGACAATAAAATACACTACATAATGACGAACTGAATGAATGAAACACATTTACTTAAATAAACTGAATGTTTGAAACATTGTAACTACACATGACAATATAATCCACGAGGACTTGAAAAAGAAGGTTGGATATCATCTACAGATGCCGTTACTTAGCATCAGAGGTTCTAGGCCAGATTCTTTAGAAACATCGGTTGATGAGGAGAAATACCATTTGATTTACATTTGTATTTACACCTTGCAAAAAATCTCACCAACTATTAATTGATTTATGAAAAGACGACCTCTCTAACTCGTTTCCATATGATATGGGTTCCCATTTTAAATCATACCCACTTAATTTGGTCAATGTACCCTATTGTTTTGATCAGTTGCTGTGTTTTTAATTATAATTTCACAGAGCTTGTGGTTCCTATCAGAATGTCCTTGATAGAGGGCTGCTGCTAGTAAAGAAGCTACTGAACCAAGGGTTCCTATTGATTAAGTTGAAGTCTTGACTTCGACAGTTCTACGGTCGCCACCATGACTTGGTTGACCGTTATGGAATATCGTTGTCACAAATGACCACGGATATGTTCCACTTGTCGTAAACACTTCCCGGTCCTTTCCTCATTCATGACTTATCAGCGGGTTGGTAATTAGATTAACACGACGCGTACCACTAGTGAAGCAGGAACTACCTACCCTTCCGGAGCACCTGAGTTCATCCCGGTTTTAGTGGTGTTCGTGTTACTTGATGTTTAGCTTTATATGTATGTTTTGTAGATCGTTGTTTGTCCTTTTGTACTTTTTCTGTTGGCCATTGTGTTGTTGCCCTTCTTCGATTTAGGGATTCTGATTACCCTTTTGGTATCTTCCAACTCTTCTTTCACAAGCTCAGTGGTGTAATGGTTAGCTTGTTCGTTCCAAGTGTAATAGATCGATCCCCGGCCAGATCAAACTTAGTATTAATAATCGCTTCTCCGCTGAGCATGCAACATTAAGCAGTAAGAACAGACTGGTTGACTGAAGTAAGGTTATCGTGATCAAGTGGAGTGACATGTCTATTTGTGGCCTATTGTCGCAATGAACTAAAGCACCATATAGACCTATAGGTCATGCAGTATGTTGGTCTAGTACAAAACAGATCCATGTCATCAAAAGGTAACATGTTCTTTCCATGATATAACTGGAATATTACCCATTTTGGCTTTAAACAACACTCGCCCACTCATGGCAAGCAATGTATAATTATCTCTATTTGTTATTTCCTTTGATTTCTATGAATACGATAACATGACAGTCTATTGATGCTATGTTTGAGGTCAACATTCATAATATTTTCGAGCTCAATAAGCAATGATTTTTGGGTAGAAGCACAATAAAACAATGATTTCTGTGTAGAAGCTCGATAAGCAATGGTTTCTGGGTTTAAATTCAGCAATCAATGATTTCTGTGCAAAAGGGGATTTATATGTGAAAGTTTTCTTTTATTCAACTGATACACAATTATTTTACATTGCATTAAATGAACTGATACAATAACAACTTTCTGCTTTATTTGCATCAATAAATTGTGAGCAATATCACAAAACAGTGTTATGAACTATCTCAGGTGAAAACATGATGTTTTCTATAAAACGATGCATCACGTTGAAAATCTTACTCGTGGTTGTTTAAAAATTAATACATTTGAGATGCATGGGGGCACCATCATTGAGGAATTGTCTTACAATCCAAATAAACTATGAAATACTATATACATTGGATTTAAAGTCACTTGAAATCAAAAGAGCGAAAAACGTTTTTGCTGTTTTGGATTGTTTCTGGCGTTCCGGTGGCCTGTAAATTTGCTTGAAGAACAGAGTTCATGACTGGTGTCGCTACTTGGCCTTCATCGACAAGACTGCCTCTACGATCATAGCCAATACTATCAGCACTGTGTCTACGATTGACGAACCAACCCTCCTTTTGAGGAGGTGATCCAGGGAGTACGTTCGACTCTGGAGAGTAATGTTTCTCTCCTCCCATAAATTTTCGTAGTTCCTTTTGTTCCATTGTTGTTTGGACCTGAAAGATGCAAAGATTAAATAAGCTGACACTGTAGTCTTCAGCGAGAAATTGTGATAAACAAAATCTGATTTTTCATGTAAAAGAGAAGAAATAATCCGATTCATTTTTGCTCTGCGTTGCGTGAAAAAAAAAATCTGGCTGGATTGTAGGGGAACATAGCCCATCCTCTTTGTTAAAAGTTAAATGGTCGGTCCCTATGATAAGCACAACTATATATATTACGTTGATGTAGTAAAATTATTTTACAACTTTTTAATATTAACTGATCAAACAGCTTCAAATACTTTAAATTTATCATTAGGCTACCATTTGTTCGAACTTTAATTCTGTTGTTTCTTTATTGGCTTTGTATTTTCACCATTGCTGTTTTGCAGGATTTTAAATTTGTGTACCGGTACTTGTATCAAATTATATCATTTTAGAGAAGCCAGATGATTCCATTTCGTTTTTGCACGTTTCGCCTTTTTAGTTTTACATCGCGGAAATTCGAAGATACGAAAGCGAAAACGCAAAATAATTTCATTTCTTGTTTTCGCTGTATCGCCTTTTCGAGTTGTCACTTTGCATAATAAAAAGGCGAAAAGGTGCAAACGCGAAATGGCTGCATGCGGTTTCCGTATGATCTTGTGTGGTGTTATAAGAACAAAACAACGCATTAAAATGTGTATTACATGGTGTATAAATAAACAAAACTTGTCGGGAAAAACCGTTACCCTCTGATTCCTGAATAGAATATATTTGGTAGCAAAGGAGGTTATTGTAAATATATCCTTCAAAACTGATATTTATTCAAATATATATATGTGTGTGTATATATACAAATGCGGTGAAATAATCAAGAATAGAACAAAAGCTTATAAAAGATAGAAAGAGAACATAAAATGTTCACATTAAACAGGTACCGTTAATACATGTATAAATTCATATTTTGACAATAGATTTAGTAAAGCTGCTATTTTTTTTCAGTCTCAAAATAAGTTTATAAAATGCAGAATCATCATGAATTCAAGATCTAAAATTTAATATATTATGCCGTTTGCCAACTTGCAAACTGCGGGTTATACATATAAGAAAATTCAAGGAATTTCAGTGTTAGAATTTTTTTTTCTAAAACTTTATATGTTAATATCTTACTTTAAAAAAAAACGTCTAGTTCCAAATGTATTTAAAATAACGCCAATGTTTTCAAACAACAAGTGGAACCTTTTTATACCCAAACCATTGGAACCCAGTCAATTCTGTTGTTATAAACAAAATAGACCTTGACTTAAAACCGGTCGTCGACGTATTGGTATATGGTTTGCATGTTAATCACAATAAACTATATACTGCACCGGCTAAATATAGCAAGCACGAATTTAATATTCTTTGTTCGATAATTCTGAACAAATAAAAGAACTTAAGAGATCAGTACCTTGTCATTTATTTAAGATTTCAAAACATGTTTACGTCATTGGTAGTCCTACAATATAAGACTCCGATAGGCGCGATGTTTACTTTACATGTTTTAATTTAATTTTTCCTTTTTATTGTTTTTTGTTATTTACTATTTACTGTTTTCTATTTATTTTTTTTATTTCTGATGTCCGCGCCTCGGAGTCTTATGTAGGAAGCCATATTTCCTTTAGCAAGTTCCCATCAAATTTCGATGGGAAATTTTGGACCATTTTACACTATTATAATAACATTTCATCATAGCTCAAACTGCACACGCTGGAATATATATGTTAAAAAAGAATAAAAATGCACTTACTTTTATATGTCAAGTTCGATTTCCATGTTTTTTACTGTGATTTTGCCAAGCCCCCCTCTCGTCTGCAATGATGCGACATGTCATCCTCCGAGAGAATCCGAGTGAAAAACAAGTGAATCCGGCATCCCAGTGACTCCTATATTGGGGAATTTGGTTTACCAAACGAAACTGTACTTGTCTCATGAAATATCTCTTGTGTGTATTTGTCACAACCGACATGAAATATATTCTAATTCAGCAAATAACGCATGTTCTAGTGTCATGATGTCTAAATATCTATAATTGGTTCTTAATGATATTAATATGCTCTATGCAAACCGTTATTTTCCAAGGCACAAATCCGTAATGTATAGAAACCTCCACATTTAAACATTCACGTGACCTAACACTTCTCCGGAACACGCCACGATTCTCACCTGCTACCTAATTTAAATTAATTGGACAGTTCATTGACACACAAAATCAAGGTAAGTTACATTTTCATACTATATTATCATAGATTTTACTCATACACCGCAGTAACGGGTGTTTCTTGGATTTTCAAAAATGCTACGGGAAATATGGCTTCCTACATAAGACTCCGAGGCGCGGACATCAGAAATAAAATAATAAATAGAAAACAGTAAATAGTAAATAACAAAAAATAATAAAAAGGAAAAATAAAATAAAAACATGTAAAGTAAACATCGCGCCTATCGGAGTCTTTTGTAGGACTACGTCATTGGTAGATTTTATGGATATGGAAATGTATTTTGATGAATAATGTATTTAACCTATTTTCTTTTGTGATATTTCTATAAATAGTTGGAAATATTGTTTAGTCATAATAAACCCCCATTCTTTCCAATATATTTGAATATCTTTTATAATTGAACTGAACATTAAATACAAGGAGATACATGCATATTTTAATTAGCGATGAAAAGTAGAATAAATTCGTACTGAGAAGTGACGAATCCTCTTCGGATGTAGCCGTATAAAAGCATTGTCCAAATGCCACCGATTGTCAAGACATAACAGAATATCGATGTCTAAGAGGAACAAACAAAATCAGAAATTTGACTCATTAGATAAGTTCCGCAATTCGATTTTCCTTTCGTTTGAGTAGCAACATCATGATGGTCCCCCTGAATATCGAAAATACCCCAAAATAAAGGACACCCCCCTATATACTTAAATTGAAACTAGATAGATAGTACATTTAATTCCACAGAACATAATTTGTTCATAGTGTACTCTTATGAAATAGAAGATGGCATGCATTTCATCGTCAAAGGTGAAAAAAAAAAAAAAAAGATATGTTAATGATTGATATAATTTTTATGCAAAATTCCCCAATTTTAACAAACTTAATAATGATCTATTTTTATCTTATCCTCAGCTATAATTAACACAGAAGTTCTTAACTCTGTGGGAAAATGTGTTTAAAATGAGAAGTAATGTAAAAAGAAATAATGCGGTACTGAACAGTGCATTCTGTTTACAGTGGCGTAGCTACCATTGAGGCAATCGAGGCAGTTGTGTAAGCGTACTTTTATTCCGGTGTGTAGAATTTCCGGTTAGGGTTAGGGTTAGGGTTAGCATGGAAAAAATAACCCAGTGCAATAATTCCTCTGGAAATTATACACTAGTGTAACTTGCCCTCTGGAAAGAATACACTGGTGGAAAGTTGCCTCTGTAAAATAAATCAGCAACAAAAATTAGGCATTTCATCTTTTTTTAATTCCGGCATGCTGTGGTAATGGAAGAATTAAATTTGTATTGTAATTTGATTTAAATATGCCATAGCTACTTGCTATAAAATTAAATAAAAAGTGTTTTCCTCACTTAAAATATCGGTGGCTTCTGGGGGAATGCACACCCAGACCCCCTGCCTCGGTGATATTTGACCCCAAGCTACACTCGTGTGTTTAACATTTTCATTTTAAACTGAGTTGTCATACATGTAGTACAACAAATACTGTACCACTTTTCTTGTTCATTACTCTTTTTTCTCAATGTATTATTTCGTTTGTGGGTTCTACATTAGAAATGGACTATTATATTTGATTTGCAATAGCCACCACATAAAGTAGCACTTCTCTCACTCAACGGCGAAGATCAACATGTTACCGTTACCATGAATAACTGCGTATGTACAATCATCAATAGATTAAAACATGTTCAAACCTTAATTTAGTCATCAAATTGGGTTGAAGTATTTAATTAAAGAGAAAATCAGAACAAGACCGGCACCGCAACAAAATGTGAGAAGGTTATGCAGTAAATTATGTACATTTGTATAACATTATACTCCAAATGTATACACGTGAAACTAAGTTTTCTATGTATACCCCTTGAAAAAGAAAACTTAGATGATCAAATGTCGCTGTCCAGAATGTTTAATCAAGGACAACATCGCACCAATACACTATCAAAATGTGAAAAGATTATGCGGTAAATACACAGCAGTTTTCAATACTTTGGCAAAAATAACACTATATTTACTGTAATTTAGTTTCTCGTAAATATTAGTGTATTACGATGACCATTATTTTTTTTTCAGAGTTAGTAGATAAAACTATAAGTTTTACAGAGGCAAGCGATATTACGTATGCATAGGGTTGAGTTAAGCGTGTTTAACATTCCGATTTACATTTTTTTGTATTTCAGTTAATTTGTGTGTGTGCAGAAAACCCTAGTTCACCGAGAATGCCACACATCATCTGCAAGTCATTGACTGATTTATCACATAAGGTTGTACCGAGTACACTTCGCCACTTACGGAGTCAATACATTAGGATTGATTGCGTTGGTAGATACAAATCTGGAATAATCACTGTATTCACGAGTCCACGAAGATCCGCATATATACATTGGTTTCCATCGATTTTTTTTATTTTTGGTGTTTTAACGTCACTTTCAACAATATTTCAGCTATATCATGGAGACCCGTTTTAGTGGTGGAGGAAGCCGGAATACCCGGAGATAACCACCGACCATGGGCAAGCAACTGGTAAACTTTATCACTTGCGACTGCGAGTCGAGTGCACCCTTTTTGTAATTTACAAAGCCGGGCGCGAACCCACGCCGTATTGCTGAAAGTGGCGTTAAACAGCAAAAATCAATCAAAAATCAGCTACGGTTCCGCAGCTAGAGTTGTATAAAACTATAAGTTTTACAGAGGCAAGCGACATTACGTATGCATAGGGTTGAGTTAATTTTTGTGTGTGCAGAAAACCGTAGTTCACAGAGAAGGCCACACATCATCTGCAAGTCATTGACTGATTTTATCACATAAAGTTGTACCGAGTACACTTCGCCAATTACGGAGTCAATATATATATATATTTATATATATACGTCTGAAAATTAAACCAAACAGTGTTAGAATTATATTTTAAAGCTGTCAAATTTTTGTTCTTCCCTCGACGGGATTTGAACTCACACCATTGATACACTGCAGCACCATTCGCTTAGCCTTACGTCCAGCGCCCTAGACCACTCGACTACATCCACTCTTTATATATATATAAATTTAAACTTGATTTGAATTCTTACTGTATGTTGTATGTCTTATGTTGTTGTCAACTTGCCATTTGTTGTAATTTGTACAGCCCGTCAGGGTTTCTTGTTTTGCAATAAAGTTATTATTATATCTATTAGGACGCAAGATTATATTATTATTTGATGTTCTTACTGATGAATTTGGCCTATCTTTATAGCTTTCTACCACAGGCATTTGACCGATGGACCTTAATTTCCCCGTGTTTGCCACTGGGGTACGTATTTTCAGGGTTAGTAACGATGTAGGGCCTCTATTTAATTGTGGGTCCTGGGTCCACACGAATACTAGAAAAATACACACTGTAAGAAACAAAATTGTCCACAAACCCGGAGGTAGACTTATTTTCTGTTACGCAGCACGTGATTGGTCAAGGCAATTTCCGGAAAAGAATTGACCAATCCCGTGCCGCGTAACAGAAAATAAGTCGACCTCCGGGTTTGTTTTACAATTTTGTTTCTTACCTTGAGGATTTTTCTAGTATTCGTGTGTACCCAGGACCCACAATTAAATAGATGCCTTACATCGTTACTAGCCCTGAAAATATGTACCCCCGTTGCAAATACGGGGAAATTAAGGTCTATCGGTCAAATGCCTGTGCTTTCTACTTCACCATTATCAGCACCAAATTCCTGGCTTTTATATCGCCAGTAATAAAAATTCGTTTAGTATTAAGTGAGCGATACAGGACTCGTATCATACCAATTTGTAGGTGTTTACATATTTTATCAATGATTGATTTTTAGATTTATGAGGTATTGTTGATGAAAACATTTTGCAATAATCTTTTGATTTTAACAAATAACTTAACGTTTTTGTATCAGGCAAATATATAACTTTTCTATATTGGTTATGATCTTATATAATTATATCTATTATGTTGTCTGGTATATATAAAAAGGATAAAACTAAATATTAAATGTTAAGTAGGGGAGGTAATAAATGTCCGTGAATAAATCATATTCTTGTATTGCTATAGCAAATGAAGCGTCGATCTTTTTTCATTATAATTACATATAGTAAAATAAAAAATGTAAACAAAAAAAGAAAAAGAAAATAATGGGCATAATTAGATATGAACTGACTCGCGAGCTTGATAAAGCATGCGTTAACTTATTTATAGTTGTCGTATTCGTAAGCAAGACCAATCCCGAAATTTTTATTCCGGCAGATGGGTTAACTGTGTTACTTCAGGTAAAATTGGACACAGTGGTGCAGCTGGAGTTTAAACCCCCTCCCCATTTATAGTCCCTCAGCATGACAACCATAGCAATCATATATTCAAAGTACGAATCCTATACCCATTCATATATATTCAAAATACGAATACTATACCCATTCATACAGTTCAAAATATGAATACAAATGTACTAATCTATACCCATTCATATATTCTTCAGTTGTATGTGGTGTCCCATTCATATATTAGTCTTATATTGTATCTTACTTATAGAAGACTTTGTCTTGGCAACAAAGAATTTGTATGTGCTTGTAGAAATACGGCCCGGCCTATTGCAGCGGCGTATGATTGAACTAGGCGTGTTTTAGAGAAAAGTGTTTGAGGGGGCACGTTTTATGACTGGGACGAAAAGTGGCCTCAGTCCGATGCAATGATAAAAGCTTGTATTACATGTCATCTGTAAAACATTTGAATGTATATCAGGGGCGTAGGAGCCAGAGTGGAACCTCCTCATTTATTTGGGATTTTTTTTTTATATAGAAAAGTGGAATTTTTAAATGTAGTCCGGTGGGGTGTGGGTAATTTTGAAGCCAAATATTACCCTTTTTTGCTTTACAGATTTGGAAAACTTATCCCCTCCCACACAGACACACTTTCAGTCATGGCGTAAAGCTTGACTCCCCTTTCCGGGCCGCTTTTAAAACTGCCCCACACTTTCCGGTCCACTCCTCCGCCTATGTATATCGAATATTTTTGAAGGGGAAACTGAGTAATTTTCAAAATTTTTGATGTCCATATTTGATCCAATCTAATTAAAATTATATATTTGAATGTACCTTTTTAATTTTTTTGATTTGGCGATGTACTATTTTTTTTATTTTTTATTTGGCGTTTTAACGCCACTTTAAGCAATATTTCAGCTATATCATGACGACCAGTTTTAGTGGTGGAAGAAGCCAGAATACCTGGAGAGAACCACCGACCATGGGCAAGCAACTGGTAAACTTTATTGTGACTTGCGGCTGCGAGTCGGGTGCACTTTTTTTTTGTAATTTACAAACCCGGACGCGAACCTACGCCGTATTGGTGATAGGCTTGTACGAGTTGTTTGGTAATCCAACTACCTAACTCATTGAGCCACCAGGGTCTTTGTGATGTACTATTAAGAAAACTATATCCTGAGTAGGGGACTGCAGGTGAGGCACAGGGACTTGCTCCCGGTGAATAAAAATATCGACTATCCACATATATACACTAGACAGTGTATATATGTGGATAGTCGATCTTAGACAGTGTATATATGTGGATAGTCGATCTTTTTATTCACCGGGATGTGGGTAATTGTGCAAGTCCCTGTGGATGAGGGTTAAAGCCTGGAAACTATAATAGTAAGGTGGTAAGATCAATGAGAAGCTAATAGTCAATAATAGGGGGAAATGAGAAGGCTTCCAATGCAAAAGTCGGCAAATCGGTGTTCACTTTAATATTGTGATATTAATGGATGGGCAGTCCTGAATAACTAATGGTTTCTCAGCCTCATATTATCAATTCTTATTACTAACTGCATCATTATGTATGAGTGTTGTTGTATAAAGTAATACTTGTTTATGAATGTCTTTTCCTTGTACAATGAGGGGTGGCTCAATGAGTTAGGTCGCTGGATCTAACAACGCATACAAGCCTATCACCAATACGGCATGGGTTCGCTCCCGGCAATATAAATTACAAAAAAGGTGCACTCGACTAGCAGTCGCAAGTGATAAAGTTTATCAGTCGGTGGTTCTCTCCGGGTATTCCGGCTTTCTCCACCACTAAAACCGGTCGCCATGATATAGCTGAAATATTGTTGAAAGTGGCGTTAAACACCAAAAATCAAATCAATCAATCAATTATTGTTCAATGTATTTTATGCTTATATCTAGTGGCTAACTACATTTTTATGCCCCCGCGACGAAGAGTCCGGGGGGGGGGATATTAATTTACCCTTGTCCGTCTGTTCGTCCGTCCGTCCTTTCGTACGTCCGTATATGGATAAATGGTTTGTCCGGCTATCTCCTACAGTTTTGGAGCTACATCTTTAATATTTTGTATGATGTTTATACACATAATGGAGGTGTGCATGTCCACAGGATTTTGATTTTCTTCAAAAATTCTCAAAATGACAGGTAGTTGGGTCATTTTTTTCGTACTAGCTGCATAAAGGGAACATGGTTAGTCCGGCTAACTCCTCCTACAGTTTTAGAGCTACAGCTTTAATATTTTGCAGGATGTTTATACACATAATGGAGGTGTGCATGTCCACAGGATTTTGATTTTCATCAAATATTTGATAATGACAGATATTTTTTTTATGCCCCCGCGACGAAAAGTCGGGGGGGGGGGATTTTTGTCAAATACTCACAAAATGACAGGTAGCTGGACTTCGTTTCCTTCTTACTAGCTACATAATGGAAACATGGTTTGTATGGCTCCAACTACAGTTTTTGACTTGTTTATAATTTCTTATGGTCAGACAGGGGCATCATTTGTGTCTTACAGACACACTTCATTTTTTTTTTAAATCACTCCTAACAAAACAACTTTGTCCATAATTATCAAGTGCGAGGGCATATTTCTTTTCTAGTTTATATACTGTTTCCATGAGTAACAAAATACTCACAGGTGTGGTTAAAGTTATTCAGATACATGTGTGGTCATTTAATTAATAAATGTTTATGAATGTTTTTCTCTCTCCAGCTAATTACATAGATCAAGATATTAATTAACAAAAATCGAATTTGTTTAATTGGAAATATAGAATACTGATGGAACGTTGGGAACAATATCTCAAATCTCAAGCTACACCTGTTTATTATTGTAGTTAGTGCTTAAAAGTGCATTATTTTATTGTTTTGTTTATGTTGTAATTACATAATAGTGTACATTGTAATATTGTATTACCAGCATGTTTTATTTTGTTTTAGTCATATTGAACATAGATATGCACCATTTGTCAAAATGACACAGATCTACTTTTGTATTTAAACAATGCAAAGTAATATTTGGTTTGTCAAATAAATATATAATTTGACTTGCATTATATTTTAAAACTAGACTGAGACATAACCTTGGATACTGAGCACTTTACCACCAGAGATTAAAGTCCAATCAGTGACATTGCTCTACATTGCTGTCTTCAAGACACACATGATGCCACCGATTTTTTTTTTAGGAAATAAAAATCCTGATATGATATACCTTTGATATATGTATAATATTCTGTAAAAGAGACTTCTAGCTTGAAAACTGTAAGAGGAGTAAGGAAAACATCTAAATGTGTTTATGCTAAATTTTGCAAAACTAGGACTAAGTGATCATCAACCCATGATTTTGTCAAGAATTGAAAAAAATAAAAATTCTGATAGCATACACACCTTTGGTATAAAAACATGTACAAATATTCCATGAAATGAAAAGTCTCTAGTTTGAAAACTGAAAGAGGGGTTAGAAAGACAAAGCATATGTCTATAACACAGTACAGCCACTAAACATATGTACTAGTGAAACAAAAAATCAGANCATCTTCAAGGCACTGACAAACTTTATCACATACAGTTTGTCAAGTACATATGCAGCAACATTCGTGACTGATTTCATGAGGTTGACATATAAGTTTTCTTTCTTCCCTAATACAATATCAGTCTGGAACAGTTTACCTCAGTCAATAGCTCTTTCACCTAACATAGAATCCTTCAAAAGTGGTATCTCCACATTAACATTTGAAGGATTCTCAACCCACCTTTAAATACATATTGCAAGCCACTGTACATATATATACAAGGGCGGATCCAGGGGGGGGGCACCCCCCCCCCTAAAATTGGAAAAAATATGATTTTTTTGCGTAAAATCGTGATTTTTCACACGAAATACCCCACAAATTTTAACCCCTAACTTGAAATCCTGGATCCGCCCCTGATATATATATATATATAATTAGTTAATTTTGTTTGGTTATTTTTGGTTTTTGTTTATTATGCTTTTAATGTGTCCATGTACATAGTGCACACAGTTCCAAGACGTTACACACTCTAACCTTAGAGTTTAGTCTTGTATTTGGACATGACTACCTCTTCTTCTTCTTCCAATGAAGTTCATCTCTCAGTGAGCCTGAGTAATATCGAACTTGTGATATGTACATTCGCCGACAAGGAGGCATGTGATTAAAAACACAAATGTAATATTTACAGCTAAAACTATGATGTGAATGTTTACACATGAGCCAACTCAACCTTGAAGCTTCAAGTGTGGGAACACTTATTAACACTGCTGGCAAGTTATTCCATGTTCAGATTGCTGAAGGGAAGTATGAGATTTGGTGGCTCTGGAGAATGGTATTTGAAATTTTTGGTCATGACCTCTTGTTGTTCTGGTGGTTGCAGGAGTACGGTACATTTGCTATGGTATGGCAATAAGGTGGTGGACTATCCTGTACATCATTACCATTTTTGTGTTGGTTCTTCTTTGTTGTAAAGTTGGCCATTTTAGTTCCTTTAGCATAGATGTAACACTGCTTTCTCTTGAGTAGTCCCCATTCACAAATCTGGCAGGCGTTGGCATTTTTCTAATTTGTTTATGTTGAATTTGGTGTAAGGAGCCCATACGGTTGCAGCATATTCTAAGTTAGGACAGACGAGTGTTGTGTAACATTGTGTCTTTACTTGCCTCAAACAACTGTTTATATTTATTCTCAAGAAGGCACAGGTGACATTTGCCTTCTTGGTGATATTATCAATAGGTTTGTTCCAACTTAAGTTGTTACTAAAAGTAAGTCCTAAATATTAAGCATGTTGTCCAGTGTTTTAGTTCTTTGTCATGGATGTTGTATGGATAATTTATATGTGACCTCTCATGGGAACACCCAAGATTTCAATAAATAACTGAACAAATTAAATGCATTTTAAAATGATTGTTCTTGTAATTTACTTTGAATCATTTTTTTGTTTTGACTATATAAGTGTTTGTCTACTTGTTTGTTTGGTTTTTTTTTTAAATGTTTTGTTTTGTTTTGTTTGTTTGTTTGCTTGTTTGTTTTTTTTTTTTACACACAATTTCATTTAATTTTAAATGAGGCATAGCAGATTGTGGAGGGTTTTGATATCAGTGCCAGACTTTTAGTGAGCAGAATTTTAAACATTGGAGTAAATCTTTAGATCTTTTTAAGTAATCCACTGCACTGATAGTTGGCTTGGTCAAAATATTTAAAGAGACCACCTCTGAATGTTAACTACAAAAGAAGACCTAGCTATATAAACACTGTTTTAAGAGACGAATAAATGTGTTTACATGTCTTTAATGTTAAACCTATTCTGAAGCATTAGAAATTCATGTTGACCAGAGAGGAGACATTTCTTTTTAATCCTCAAAATTTAGTTTAAATTACTTTTGTTTAAGAATATCCTCTGAATTAATGATCTG